>JABXWE010054955.1:0-17306 GCA_014611495.1 Limonius californicus
CGATCCTATATAGGTGTTTGCTCAGGAGGCAGTGGCCCGTTAGGAGTCCTGTTAGGATCCCGATTTGCTTCTTGTTAAACATCAGAAGCTCTTGGAACTTTGGTAGGGGTTCCTCTCCAATAAAGAGTTTAGCCCGCCTAGGTCCTTGTTGCGACCACCAGTCCTGAGCAGATTGGGTTTTCACCCACTTCTTCATTTCTAGTATTGCATTGCATTGTGGGATTCCGAAAACTGGTTCTGGTCCAAATGGGTGCCCATTAGAGCCCTGTCTGGCCAAGGAGTCCACCTCTTCGTTACCATCGATGTAGCTGTAGCCTGGTACCCACAGCAGTTTTACTGAGTGATGTTCACAGAATCGCGTCAGAGCCAAGCGACGTTCAAGTAGTAGCTCCGAAGTTACTCTGCAATACTTTAGGGCTTGGAGAGCTGATTGGCTGTCCGAGCAAATGTAGTTGTGTTTATTTGCGAAACCTCTTTCCAGGTTTTCATGGGTGCAGGCCAGTATAGCGTTTGGAAAACGGCAGCGTACTTGCCGAGAGAGGACGAAAGTTTTACTCTTGGTGATGCGCCATAGACACCTACGCCTGCACCGTCTTAGGTGCTAGAGCCATTTGTGAACCACATAGGGACCTTGGGAGTCAGAAGGTTCCAGTTTTAGGTGCTCCAGTCTTCTCTAGCGGGAAGGACGACTTTGTAAGGTGTGTTGAAGAAGTATCTGGTGAGCATACGGTCACTTCTCGTATTGAATATGACATAGGTCTCCTCCAACCTCGGCAGGACCTCATGTGCCCCAGTGGTACCCCAGCATTTAACCACTGCCCGGCACACTTAAGCCTGTAAGCTGCATTCCTAGCCTCAGCTTCAATCACTATGTGAAGAGGGGCAAGTCCGAGAAGTGTCTGCAGAGCCGAAGTGGGGGCAGTTCACATTGCTCCTGTCACTCCTAGACACGCTAGTCGTTGGAGTTGACCAAGACGTTTTCTTGTGCTTCTTGTGGTAGTAGAAGGCCACCACACCAAGGCCGCATAGGTGAGAAGGGGCCTTATTGCCGCCATGTACATCCACATGATGACATTCGGTTTTAGGCCCAAAGTTTTCCCAAAGGTGCGTCTGCACATCGAAAAGGAGGCAGTTGCTCTTTGTATTTATCTTTCTGAGTACTCCCTCCAGGTGAGTGTAGCATCCAGGATTACACCTAGATACTTAACCTTGCCGGCGGCCCACAAAGAAGTGCCAAATAGTTGTGGTACTTGAAATCCCACAATCCTCCTTCTCCTTGCAAAGAGTACTAGTTCGGTTTTGGTAGAGTCAACCACCAAGTTGTGCCTTCTGCACCATGTTTCCACAATTCTGAGAGCATTCTGGGTTACCCCACGGAGTGTGTTTGTAAATTTTCCTATCGCTAGGATGGCAATGTCATCTGCATAGCTTTGCGTATAGATGCCAGCTTCGTTGAGTCCCCTCAGGAGCCCGTTCACGACTAGGGACCACATGAGTGGAGAAAGTACTCCTCCCTGCGGACACCCGCGCCTGACGGTCACCCTTACGGTACTGTCATTGAGAGTGGCAATCGCTTGGCGGTTTTCTAGCATTGCTCTTATCCATCGAACGATAGATAGCTCGATTCCATGGTTCGTAGCGGCAGTGCATATTGATTCGAAAGCCATATTGTTAAAGGCGCTTTTAATATTTAAGGATATGCCAACGGCCATTTCCCTGTGGTTAAGCGCCTTCTCGACTCTAAGGACGATTTGGTGAAAGGCCGATTCCACAGATTAGACCGTCTGGTACCCATACTGGTGAGGGTATAATGGCGATACAATGAGTGCGACATCTCTTATATATCTATCTACCAGCCTCTCGACCGTTTTTAGGAAAGAGAATAATAAGATAAATATGTGTTTGCACTAGACAATACAACATCTTTCAACCTTTGTTCAAACGGAAATGATATAGCTATAATGTTTGAAGTGTGTAATTTTTAGAACCGTTACTTGCTATTAATGTTTCCATGCGTATGTTATAATATCACGGCATCATTTACATATCTGAACAAAACAAATGTTGTGAAAAGTAGAGCAAGTGTACATTACATTCAAGGACACTAGTACGAGTGCGTGCTAACATGTAATATCTTTTACATATGCATAGTATCAAGAAAAGGTTCTACAAATAAATTAACCGTATATTATTTTAAAGTCGATAAATGTTATGTAGATTCTAGTTCACTTTGTGTATTTCTGTGTAGCTCAGTAGGAACAGAAGAATTAATCCAATTACCACATACAAAAATTTATAACATTCTATACCTGCTTCAATAAATCATTCAGATACGAATGTCACAGGGACAGTGTCGATGGTTAGCAACGAACATGAAACTTTGTT
Organism: Limonius californicus; assembly: GCA_014611495.1. Lineage (NCBI taxonomy): Eukaryota > Metazoa > Arthropoda > Insecta > Coleoptera > Elateridae > Limonius > Limonius californicus. Next base: position 2,386 of record JABXWE010054955.1, read on the forward strand.
CGTTTTCCTAGAACATTAACATTTTTTTGATTTCCTAATACTTTAAGAAACGTTGATATCAAATATACCCCTTCCTTGATGTCAAGACTAAGCAAGTTTTCGTCGCAATTGATTTCATGCTATTTACAGTTAAACACGTTCATGATATTTTGGGATTTCCATATAGGGAATGGTATCTATCAGAATTCATTTAACCTATTTAGTACATCATTATTGGTTGCTTGCTGTCCATTCTCGATGCGTTTTTACTTATCTGGAATGGTTGCAACCTAAACAGGTGAACTTTAGGTATATACAATCTTACACGTGTTATTCGGGATTTTTCTGTTTCCATAAGGATCCAAAATATTGGGCATTCAACTGTCAAAACTGTACGAATCAAGCAAATGAATAAACACTATTTCAAATTTCATTTAACTGCTAAAAGATAAGACGTATGTCAAATACATTTTAAATGTTATAGTGAGAAAATCATATACTCGTATTACAATACATAACATTATATGTTTGCAAATTAAAAGTTAGTTACTAGTAATACTTTGTAGATCAATATTATTGTTTGTTGGCATAGTTCGCTTGATTTTTTACCGCCAGCGCCGCCGTTCGGGTAAGTTTCGTACACACGTTTCAACAGGGATTTTAGATAGGTGCTGCACTAGAATCGACTATTTCCCAAACTTTTCAAGAGGCCACTGCTTACCCAAATAACAGTGATTAAAAGTGGTTAAATAATGAGAACATATAGGATGTGGTAGCGCGTACCAATACAGTTCTGGTATAACTTCCATGGTTATTTTCGTAGTGTGATATCCTATCATCTTTTGGTTACGAAGAATATCTTTGCAGTGACTGTGCTGAAAGTTTCACTTCATTTTACTTGACTTAAGTAGTTCTTCGGCTCTTCTAGAACAAGGTCTATTTATTTACCCTGCCATGGTTTGGTCTTAGTCTGTTGGTCCAGTAGATGTTATGTTGGCTAGAAATATATTCGCTTACATAGATACGGTTTGAATTTGTCAGCACCGTCAGGGCTGGTTCTGTCTTCAGTAGGAACCGTTTGAGTCGAGGTCATCGGCTCTCTCATTATCTTCTATCTCACCATATACTGCCCTGCCAGGTCAGTGAGTTCATAGTATTTCCAGACCAGTCTTAATGACGCCTTCAAGCTCGATAGCACTTTCAAGACTCTCTGGCTGTCAGATAGGACATAGATACGCCTACCTACATAGGCCATCTGTTGTTTTCCCTCACACACTGAAGTTTGACATATATTTTCGCTTCTAGTACCAAGGCGTATCTACGAAGAGGAAACCTAAGGCTTCCTCAGTTTTTGAGCTATCCGTGTACTATTTAAGGCAGTGAGAAGGAAATGCATGTTTTTTACCTCACCATTTGGTTCAATCCTAAATTTTTACCTCGTGGAGCGTAGCTACCAGATATTTTAACGTCATATGGTATGTTCTAATACCAATATGGAGCCTTCTATGTTGTTATGCATATGTTATGCTCCTGTACGTAAGATATACTTTGAGTTCTGCATTCTATAAAGTCCCATTCGAACTACAGCTCAACATTTTCCATTGCACAGCGTGCTTCACTGAATTGCTTAAAACAATTACACATTTTTGCTTGAGACAAGCATAAACCTGCTGTTTATGTTATTTAATAAATTTCAGCTTATGCTAAGGTTATTTCCTGTTATTTAATAGAGATTTTATGATATGCTGTTTCTGCAGCAGACCACGATACTTTAGTTATGGATATGTTATTTATTACTAGTCACTGATGTCTGCAAGAAGCTTACTATTACACATAAACCACTTCCAGATATATTGTTGCCGCCTCACCGATGGGTGTCTGGTAATCGCTGGTTAACAGTTAGCGAAGTTGTAAACACAGGTAAAACAGCAAACCCTTCTTCTCTCTTCTTTCAATTTTAGCTAGGAGATTCCTCCCGTTGCTCGGCCTTTTATTGCTGTTCGGTGGACGATGATTGCCAGCTTTGAGCCCATCTCTTGGGCGGTCGTCCTGGTGGTCTTTTCCCTGATGGTTGTCCATTTTTACAAATGCGGGCAAGTAGCTGTTCCCTCATCCTCTCCACGTGATCTTTCCATTCCTTTCTTCTGGCCTTAGTTCAATTCACCACGTCTTGAATACCACAGTTTCTTCTAATGTCTTCGCTTCTTTGTCTGTCCCAGAGTGTTATTCCTGAGGGATAGCTCGTAGGACTTTCCTTTATACAGTCCTTATCTTCTGTTTCGTTTTAGCTGTCTCCGCCCTGGTTTCAGCTGCGTATGTTAAAATTGGGTGTACCATCACTTTATATATTCTGTTTTTGTAGTTCTGACGCAGGTATTTGTTTCGCCAAAAGGTGTTTCTCAGATATCCTTATACTTGTGTTGCGTTAGTTGCTTGTTGTTGGACTTCTTTTTTTAGGTGTCTGCTGTTTGTTATCTCTATGCCTAGATATTTGAAGAACTTGACTTGTTCCACATACCACTATGTCTATTTCCAATTTGCATCTGATAGGATTCTTGCTTATTACCATTGTTTTGGTGTCTTCAACGTATATTTCCATGTTATATTTTTTTTTCGGTCATATTGAATTAGTGCAGTATCCGTTGGAGGTCGTTTTCGTTGTTTGCTACCAGTACTGCATCGTCAGCAAGACATACAATATTTATGTTGTTTCCATCCATCTGATTATACCCTTATAGTTATTGGCTTTGTTGTCCCGATGTTATCATTCTTGTGGTGCTATCCGTGTTAATGTCATCGATTACTTCTATAATTCTTTAGGGGATATCATTTTCTTTCAGGATATTTAGGACATCGTCTTTCTGTACTCTGTCAAAGGCTTTTTGCATTTAACAAAGCATAAAAACAGCGGGTGGTCATATTCTATCTGCAATATATATTCTTTCTTGTAGTTAATATATTAGTATTGACGTGAATAATTTAGTAACTGCGTTCATCAAAGTGATTCCTCGGTAGTTGTCTGTATTGTTCTTTTGTCCCTTCTTGTGGGTAGGAATGGTTAAGCTATTTTTCCAATCTTCGGGAACTTTTCTTTCTTGCATGACTTTATTTTTGCTGTTCGTTATAGACGAAATCTATAACGAACAGCAAACCCGGCTTCAGGAATGTAATAAACCCTCCATGAAAGGCTATAGTGCTTTTTACCGCTATATGAAACAGCATATTAAGACTAATCTACCTCCCAATACGATAGAAGTACGCCCAGATATAATGATTGCCAAGCTTGGAAAACTACCCGAGCAACCCTCATCCTACAGACCACCTACCCATAATGTCGAAGGTATTCCAAAAACTTCTACTAAAATCAAGGAAATAGTAGACCTTGATCATATAATTCTATCTTATTAATTCGGATTTCGAAAAACCCATTCGACAACACACGAATGTCCCCGGATCGCCACACAAATAATAGAGAGCCTGCATTCCTGGACATAAAACAAGCCTTTGCTCAAGTATGGCTTAAAGGCCTCCTATATAAGATCAAACTACACCTTCCAAGCCAGGTCTACCTAGTGCTAAAATCATACCTTTATAAGAGCTTCTTCCAAATCAATATAAAAAATGAAGTATCACACTACCACCCAATCACGTACGGAGTACCGCAAGGCAGTGTACTGAGACCATTGTTATACCTGATCTACTCCTCCGAATCACAACCACAGAAAATGCTTTAATCGCCACATTCCCAGATAATACGGCCATTCTGTCAGTTAGCGAAACAGCAAAAGTAGCAGCAGACCACTTACAACACCACTTTGATTTAATTCAACAATGGAGGAAGAAGTGGAGAATAACAGTCAACAGTGAAAAATCCACACATATAAATTTTTTAAATATACGATCAGTATGCCCGCAAACTAGATTCAACAAAATTCCAATACCAATGAAGACCGAAGTAAAACACCTTGAGATGCACCTCGATGAAAAACTCACCTGGCGCACTCATTTCAAAGCCAAGAGTCAAACAAATGTACTGGTTAATTAGAAATCGATCTCAATTATACCTGCCAAACGAGCTACTTTTATACAAAGTAATGTAGAAGACGATATGGACTTATGGAGTCCAACTATGGGGTTGCGCAAAGACATCTCACACAAAAATTATGCAGTGGTTTAAATCCAGCACCTTACGCATGTTGATAAAAGCGCCGTGGTATACCAGTATGTAACGATACTCTTCACACCGATCTGAAAATCCCATTCGTTACTAGTGAAATGCAGAGACTCGCATATACAAGTTAGCAGGACACGGAAATTATCTTGTAGAGCAACTGCCAATTCAACCATCAGCTACAAGAAGATAAGCAGAATTGGCCGCATTAGCTTGTTTCACAACCTAACTAAAACTAATGTATATTTATCCGGGAGAATAGCGATGGCTAGATCCCCCTCGTGTCATGTATAACATGATAAAATTTACTTATTGCTCAAACTATAAGAGTAGATTGTAAATCATTGTTCTACAAGTAACGTTTTAAAGCAGATAACCATTTATCTTGATTTGGAGTATAATTTGTACCTATGGCCCACTATAATATGCTCAAAGCATTTCAATTCAACAGTTTGAAAAACCTTCTATTTGGTGTATTACCATCACTTATCTCTCCTGCTCTACGTGATATTTTCAAGTCAACACTCTATATAATATCAAAATTAGAATAGTTTAATTTGTAGAAGAATTAGCGGAGGGTTGATACCATTCTTAAATATCGAAAAATATATCGTTTAAACTAAATTCCTGTCCAGATATGTAAATATTTACTGACATTTGTACCTGTTCTTGGGAATTTAGGGAGACATTCGAAAAATAACTTAGTTAGTCTTTGTCCTGGAAGCAATTTCCAAGGGTTTGTGATACAATAGACAAATCTAGTCAAGACTTTCAATTACTATTAGTTTCCAGTTGAAGCTTCCTGTCATATAAAATACTAATGGCTAGATAACATACTTTGGCAAGGAGCACTATTGTTCTAAGTGTTTGTTTGCACTTGCAATACTATTATTTTTCAAAATCATGATCAGTATTTTTTGTGATACTGAGATAACGGAAATAATCACTGTTCTTAGAATTTAAACTTAAACTATTGGATTCAATCAAGATTCGCCCTTCTTCTCTTTTATGCATTAAAACATGGTACTGCAAATTTTATTGATTACCACATAGTTTATTTGAGACTATTTGATGGTTCTAATTTTATAAAACTTCCCGTCTGTCGTTTCTAATCCCGTTATGCGAATTTGTAATTACTGATACGATACAGTATATTGTTACAGAAGTAATATTTAACAACGGTTGTTGCAGCTCGACAATCCGTTTACATCTTAGAAAGTGGATCTTTTATGTGTGAAGTGCGTTTGGTTCTAAACTACTTTTATTTAAAAAAAACACGTTTGCTACATACCTATACATTTTCAACCCAAGGAAACGTTGTCACTGGCCTACATTTTTCAATTGCACAAATTCCAGTTGGCGCATTGTAAACACTTTAAGTAATTTCGTAGTTACGTAAGACTTGGTCTTTCGTATGGTACTATATCATTGCATTACATTAATGATTTGATGCATTATAAGAAACTTAAAATTTTTAGAATACAACTATGCTTAATAGACCACCATATGTATTGCTTAGACTGAAGACTATTCTACCTGTATCAGCTAAATACCGAGTCCGGACACTTAAACACGCGACACACAATCATAGGTCATTTAATCACGAACAGTTAAACACGACGACACTTAATCACACGGGCATTTAAACACACAGACATTTAAACACTGAGGCGCATAATCACAGGGACATATAAACACATATATAAAAAAATTAAAAGACGTAAGCAAAGGATCTCAAATATAGGTATTTTATTATCCGGATCGTAGCTTGCAACTATTCGCTTTACTCTGGTGTTAAGATCTTTGTACTTTTTCTTCTGTGGAAGTTAATTGTTTGATATATTACCATGTTTTCGATCAACTAAAATATGCCTGTAACGTTTTTTTCATATAAAAGTAAGATAAAAATACTTCAAACACAATGTGACTATGTGTTTATATGTGCTTGTGATTATGTGCCTCGGTGTTTAAATGTCTATGTGTTTAAATGCCCGTGTGATTAAGTGTCTGCGTGTTTAACTGTCCGTAATTAAATGGCCTATGATTATGTGTCGCGTGTTTATGTGTCCTACAACTGCTAAATACAGTATACAACACTTAAAATCGTTGTATTTCATATCTTAACAAATAATAATATTAGGAATTGCAAAGTAAAGTCATATGCGAGTATAAATTTAGCTTAATTTTAAATTTTTCGGCATACATTCGAAGTAACAATTATCACAAAAAAAAAATTAAATGGAGAGCTAAAATCTCAAACAATAGAAATACATACGCAATGATAACGTATGGAATATAAATCCCGATTGTTCTGTTGTGAAGGTCAATTTTAAATAAAGCTTAATATGAAGCAGAAAAAATTATTTTAGAGAAAAGTATTCCTCCTAAAAATCTACACAATAGATGCAAAAAAGCCCTGCTTAAAATTGTTGGTATATTTACAATAGTTGATCGAGTATTGCGGAAATGGCAAGAGTTAAAAGTTCGGCTAGGAGTAAAAGAAATGTTCATTGTTCTGACAAATTTTTTATATGTTCTTTCCTTTTGATCTCGGCTATGCGCTCTTTGCCCATTCCTGGGAAAACTTTGTTTGTCGGTTTAATTACACTTTAGAAACATTTTTGGTTTGCTTAGGAATGAATGCGCTATTTACCAATAACGTTTTTACAGAATGAAATTCTTTTTATATTATCTTTTTTTGGGGATGAATTCTTTACTATTAACCATTTTCTTAAGTACGTGAAAATGAAGTAATTCTATTTACTTATTTTATATGTAGTTTTCTGCTTCTTGATGCTTTTCCACCTTCTTCAAAATTCTACTTTTATTCTTCTCCAGTCTTCCTTCGAGATTTTGTTTCATTTAAGTTTACTATTAAAATTATTATTACTTTTCAGTATCCATTTTATTACTTGCAGTTATTTAACACAATAATATTAAAATCTCATTTACTTTCTTGAAGTATTACACTTTTAAATTTAACTGTTTTTGGTTAACAGCACATTATTTTGGTAAGACGACTTACTCTAGCTGCATATTATCACTTGGAAGCTTCAAGCGGTTACAAAGAAATTTGGTTATGTTTGGAAATATGGGCTATCCAGGAATAAATTAATATATAGTTGCCATGACTTCAGAGAGCTAATTAAATATGCGTGTCCAAAATTTCAAATTGTCAGAGTAGTTTAATTGATTAGCTTTTAAATGGGTTTGCAAATAATAATAATACTTATATAATAAAATAAGCTCCTGTACCACTTGGTTACAAGATATATGCTAATTGTACTTGCTCGTTCATGTACTTGTTCCAAAAAGTATACAGACTGCAATAGGTTCGTTTATACGTTTGGTTATCGAAAAAAATGGAACATCATTGTTACAGCAACTAAAATTAAATTGTGTGTTAATTACCCGGATGTCGAAAATATAACATAAATTAAATAAAATGCAACAACCTACAAATTTGATGTCGTTACCGAAAATATGTTTAATCTTTGCAACGAGAAATATATTACTAATAGCTCCTGAAGTCGTTGTGTAGCATTTTGGTTGTATAACCCTCGGATGGCGAAACTGGGAATCAACTGACCAATGCTTAAATTTTATTTAAATAATTCCACCGTCTTCCAAAATATCGCATTAGGTGTTTCTGTATACTTTGTAACTGTTATGTATATCACCTGAGACCCGAAGGTTTGTTTTCTGTGTAGGCAATGAAACCAAAAATATTAATAAGTCTGAGTGATCTAAATTCGTTTATCACAGATATGGACAAGTTAATGTAAAAGAAGAATATGTAACAAGTACATGGCAATGAAGTGAAATTAAGAGAAAATATAATTTTATTCAAAAATATACATTTACATGGGATACATAAAATGTAATATCATTAATTTCTCGTAATTTTTTATAGTTTGGGTGAATAAAATATAGTTGGGAAAGCGCTGCTATGGCGAATATTTTAGATAATGAGAAGGTTAAAGACATACGCTCGCTGACCATAAAACCGCAAAATTAAAAGCAGTTGCTGAGTACGGAAGTACACAACAACTACAAAAATTGTAGACGGTCACCAAATACTGCTTTTGATTTATTTTCCCTACTTCTTTCTAACTATCTAACAATTACTATGTGTTCAGTGATAATGGCTTGCTGTATTCTCGTTACAGACAGAAAGAAGCTCACTTTAAAAAATTTGGTCTTTTTCTTCTTTCATATATGGTTACTCAGGTAGACAATTGCCTGTATTTTCCTTATAAGCCTTTTCGAATGTTGATGTCCAACTCTTTCCCCATTTTTGGTGGTCTCCCTAGCGATGTTTTCCATTCTGTCTACATGTTTGTTCTAGTACCTCTTCCTTCGCCATATCAGTCCACCTATATCTTCTATGTTGCTTCTTTATCTTAGATTCTCGCTCTGTATTTTATCATATAGTGTTTATATTTCTTATTACTTTCAATTCGGCTGTTCTCATTACTAGTATTGTCAATAGCTGTCTTATATATTCTTATGTTCCTGTCGATATTTAGATGCTAAATTTTCCATATTAGGTCTTAAAGCATTCTGATACGCATGTAGTTTTCATTGTTCACCTCCTTACCTTTTGTTGTATGTTGTTTTACTTGTTATCTCTGACTCTGGATGGTAAAATTTCATTATCTGCTATACACTTTTCCCAACAATTTTAATTTTGCACTTTGTTGGTTCCCTACCAAAAGAAATCTATTTCAAATATCATGTCACGTATGACTTCTAGTTACCTTAGATGCCTCATCTGAGCCCTTTCGTGAGTTTTGAGTTGACAAGCTACCAAAATCTACATCAGTTGGTATTTTATATGAACGCTAACAAATATCAGAGCCCGTATGTCAACATTGAACTAGCGAAAAGAGTTTAATACGCAACATTCAGTATAAACGAGTGAGATAGCATATGAATGGGAAAGGAAAGAATCTGATAATAAATTTAAAAATATGAACAAAATATGTAAAACCATAATTTAAAAAAAGCATGTACATCTTAAAACGGTTCTAGGTCATTTGCATGACGTTGATTGCTCGATTGCCAATTGTTCGCGACAGTTGCCCTTCATTCGTTTGCTCGACGACCAATGTGCTCGAACTACTAAGTATATCTGCATGGATGTAGTTTCTTTCTTGTTAGTCACGTTACCTACTGGCATGGGGTGGGCCTGACGTAATCCAGGATCGACCCTCGAGTCAGCTCCATGTCAGATGATGATGATGATGATGATTAGGGTCGATTCGAAAACTACCAACCTAAATAATTTCAAATACAGCAGGTAACCTGTATTGCCGGTAAATATTCGTTAGAGGAATTGTAATATTTTGAGAATTACCAATAGCATAAACTGAATACCTAACGATAATAGTTTTTAGGAATACATCATTTGTGGAGCATCTACCCCTCAAGCAATCCGCTAGGCGGGTAGAAAATTCTTGAACAAAGAGACCCGCGAGCAAGCGGCAGGCAAGTAAATGGTTGCGACCAAGTGGGCGGAAACCTTGAAAACGTACTATGTGTGTGTTGAAAGGGTTTCTTGTACAAATCTCGTCAGATAGTTGTGATATTATTCGCTTATGGCAATACGTTCACTCATAAAATTACTAGATGGAAGATTGTAGATATGATAATGTAAGTATTCTTTTCACGCCCTAAGAAGAAAATTATAGCAAAACTGTCATTAGGTTCAAATTATTAACATTAATTATTTTGGAAACATCCGCTACAATAAAAATGTGTATAAATACCATGACTTCCTCTCCATGTATGCAAATAACGGGTTGATGTTCGTTGACCGTCAATCTTCAACCACTACGAAGCATAATGATATTTATGAACATCATATATCCTTCTTCCACACGGGTGTAAAATTATCCGTTGCCCCACGGCGAGGTCCCCGGGTACCATGACGCATATACAGGCTCCGTGTAGTTATATTAGGTACAGTGGCGCTGTAGAATGCTGCGCAATGACACATTGTTTAGTTTACTAAATAGTGTGGATAGTTTGTTTTCATTGTGCATAGGGTTGCTGTAATGTCGGACAACGTACGCGATCTATCAGCTGCAGAATTTAGACGGTAAGACTTTAGTTTTTCAGTATAAGTAGAATAAATGATTTGTACGATGTGCAATTTATTTATTTTTGCTTGTTTATATTTATAGCTTGACTTATGAGCAACAAATTGCTCATATGAGCAGGTTGCTTGATGAATGTGATAGTGATGGAGATACTGCCATTTCTGAGACAGTTGCAGATGACCCCGAGTTGTCTGACGACGAACTGTTGATTCCAGCCTTGAGTTCTGAATCTCTACAACTAGATGATTCAGTTGTAGAGGATGTTTACGCTGATCCCGATATTGAAGTAGAAATTGATGATGATGACAAAGAATCCGGCGCTGAAAATAGTGACGAGGAAACTGATCCCGTTGATAATGTACTACGCAGTAAAGATGACACCGTGTGGAAACTTACAGCTCCTACCGGTCATCAAACACCGACACAAAATATTTTACGCCAGAAAAGTGGGACATCAAGATCTACACAACATCTTTCCGTGAGGGATACATTCAGATGCATTTTCAATCAAGTAATGTGAAATATTATTGTCAAAGAAACTAATCGGAAGGCTAATGCTGTATACTCTGAGTGGAATAACTCAAATCCAGGGAAGCCCCAGAAAATGTGGATGCAGCTTAGAGAAGAAGAGTTCGATGGTTACCTTCGAGCATCTTGAATACAGCCGGTGTACGTCATTCTAGCTCTGAAGATGACAAAGAGCTTTGGAAAATTGACGCGTACCCATTATATCGTGCTATCAATAAATTTTGGGCTACCACTAGATTTCTGAGATTCGGCAATGTCAATACAAGACCACAACGGTTAAATTGCGACAAGGCAGCTGCTATCACAGAATTGTGGCTTTATTGAACGACAACTTGAGAGCATACTACGTGCCATCGGAATTTCTTACAGTCGACGAACAATTGTTCCCTTGCAGAGGGAGAACAAGATTCACTCAATACATGCCAGCAAAACAGGCAAAGTATAGTATTTAGATTTGGTTGGTGTGCGGCTCGTCAAGCTCTTACCCGCTCACTGGACAAATATATAGAGGAAAATCGTCTGAAGGTCGGGAGCAAAACCAATGGGAGCGAGTAGTGAAAGATCTATGCTACAGGTATAAGAACACTGGTCGAAATATTGTAATGAACAACTTTTTCACCACGCATCCTCTGGCACGGCTGTTGTTGTCATGGGGACTCTCAATAGTTGGAACACTGAAAAAAAAACAAGCGATATATTCCATCTGAGATGTTAGCACATAAAACAAGAGAAACAGCTTCATCCATTTTCGGATTTGGCGATGACAAAGTTACGATAGTATCTTACGTGCAGAAACCCAACAAAGCTGTAATATTATTGTCCACCATGCATAATACAACAGATGTGAGTAGCCTAAAGAAAAAACCGGAAATTATACAGTACTATAACTCTGGAAAAGGTGGCGTTGATTGCATGGATAAAATTGTTACGCACTACTCGACCAAACGGAAGACTCGTCGTTGACCTGTAGCCATGTTTTATAACATGCTTGATGTAGCTTGCTTGGCATCATTTATTATTTATATGCCAAACAATTCCATGTAGGCAAGAAAGAATCAGCGCCGGCGAATTTTCTTGCAGACGGCTGTCGAGAGCCGTTCGAAGAATTCAAGAGTGTGGCAGAACTTTAGTACCAAGTCTGGAATTGAGGGTATGCTAGGTAGACCACTTGTGAATCATACCATTGCTGAAGGAGAACAACAGCCAAGGGATGCATCCGGTCCTCTGGTTGTTAAAGGAAGATGCCAGATTTGCAGGTCATCTGAGAAAAGACAACGAAAAACTCGAAAATTATGTTTCGTATGTAAGCGTCCAATGTGTGCCGAACATACACAAACTATTTCGAAATGTCATTCTTGTGTCCTTTTCATGAAAATAAAGTTTTGCTTTCAGAAAATAAAATTTATTTATTTATAATTTTGAATTATTTATTCTTAGTTCTACTTCTTCCTGCAGCATATTACACAATGATGAAATTAATTAATTCCAAAATTTAGGCAAAGTAATTAAATTACATACAAAGGCACAGTAGTGGCACCCGGGTACCTCGCCGTGGACATTACGTATAAAAGTCTTTAAACATATATAGTTTTCAAATTTGAATATTTTTCATAGCTTTTCTTGATCAACTAGGCTTACATAAAGTAGATTATAGATGTCATGTAACATCGCCGTAAAATAATAGTAGTAACATAACTAATTCATAACTTAAACATAGAAATGGTACCCGGGTACCATGTGGAGGGAAGAAGTTTAACCAATTCTACTAACAGAAAGAGGCGGCCTTGTAGTAGAGGTTACCGCGATAGGTTCCTACGCCGAAGGTCCTGGGTTCAATTCCCAGTACCGGAATATCGGATTTTTGACGGCCATTCTCTCTCGCAAGGCAATGGCAAACCAGCGAGGTATTATGTCTAGTAAATCTTATCTGAAGTAGAACCACTTCCCGTGGTTCGGAGCCCACGTTAAGCTGTAGATCCTCTATGTCTCTGGTACTTTAAACGCGCAACATAGGCATAGGAGAGAAGATCGTTGCGTCTCGTAAGAGATAAAGCAGTCGAAGAAAACTAACAGAAATCATGTTAATATAAAATCAAGCGTAATTTGTATAAACAGAGATGTCAGATTTCCCTAGGGAAAACTTTTAAATCCCCACATAAAAGTTTGGAGAATTGTTTCGCTTTCTAGCCCCTCTTTTTTGAATTTAAGCACGAAACTGCGCTTCTAATGCTTTAGAGGCAGATGTCTTGTGGCTCTGATGGAACGCTAAAATATTAATTCAAGTAATTTTTAAATATGCAAAAATCCAATCGAAATATATCTCTAATTATTTACTTACTGTTGCGTTATTTACTTCGTTCTATACATTGTATATCCTACATAATATATTCTTGTACTGTTCGTAGCATAGTATGACTGTATCATATATTATTGGTATTGCATATCTTCAACACTTTACAGTAATATTATAATTATTATATAATGTCCTTGTTAGATATAGGAAAAATTCTGTCACGCTATAAATGCAGCAGTTTTAAATACCTTTCCTTTTTAAAATACATTAACTTATACTATTGTAGTGCGACGTAAACTGAACTCTGTGTATTTTGTTTAAGTAAAATGAACATTGGTTCTAGGGTAAAGCAGGTACACAATTACGAATATTATTTGCTCCGGAAATTTGTTCATGCACAATTAATTTCGGGGAGCATTTTAGGCGTACGCAAAAGAAACAACCCTACCTGCGCGTGCCATATGGTATGTTCTACAGGAAATAACGTTAGATAACACGTCACCCCACATACGCTACTCGTAACGGTCAGCAATTTGGCTACTTTTACATTTTTTACATTTTCTTCTCGAGGGTAACCAAATAACGTCTACATTTGAATTTTTTCACTTCCTCTAACAAAGCACAGTAGAACGATAAAAACGGCCAGATTTTAAAATGAGCTTGAACTTTGCGATGCTTCACATTGTCTATGTACATTTACGAAAGTACATATTATGTTTCAAAAACAAAACTCTTGTTAATTAGGAACAATAGGAAATTCAGTTCGGTTAAATAAGAAGACCATGCACATTATTAAGACTAATTCCTTGATGTTTCTGTTTTTGTGAAATAACGCGCAGTCTACTAAATATAATCAATAAGCAGTTGGTGATTTATTAATTTTTCATGTGACTGTCAAGGTATGCATCCAGAATTTTCCTAATCAGAGAAAGTAATTAGATGAAACTAAACGCTATACTGATAGTGAATCTAAGCGCCTAATTTGCACCTTCCTATATGTGCTAAACTTCTAACACACGTCGATAAATTGGTACAGGTCACCGTAGCAACCATCCTGCTAATACTAATTACGCATGTTAACACACCGTAAATGATTTTTGCTTTGATTGCAAATATTAGACATGAAGCATGTAAACATGAAGTAGGAATGTTTATCAAACACTCAAGCGGGCCCTTTGCTTTTACAAATTAGAACCAATACAGGGTGTGTCAAAGGCTGCATCTCACAAGAAGGCTTTAAAGACCGCACTTTAACTACATTCACGGACAAAATTATTGAATGTTTTTTGTTATCAATGTTATTCGAAAATAAATTTAAATTATCCAAGTAAATTCGTGTATCTGCTGATGGTGCTCATCTAGTAGGCGGATACGTTCACTTGTTTTAAAATACTTTGCCATTTAATTCATATTAATGGCGTCTATAGTCTTCCGTGTATATTATGGTAAAAACATGAATACGGGTTGAAAAGTTGCAAAGAGAGCTAATATCTTCACCGTCATCATTATTGATCTTCAGTATATCATTGACAGCCTTTTCGTCTCACTGCAGGGCATCAACCTCTTCTCTGCCACGTGTTTCTCTTCAGCCCTAAGGTAGAAACACGGGGGACCTACAATTTAGCGTCGAATTCGAAAGACAGAAATTCCAGAGAAGGTTTTTAGTATTAAGATCCTAGGGTTGCAAGCCGGATTGGAAATTATGTGTGGTGGGTTGCAGACAAAATTTTTATAAATCGGCATAGTAATGCTTAGGTAGCGAACCCAAGCCAGAATAGCGAGCGCCCTAGTATATAGTATATATAGCATATATTAGTATTTGTGGTATATATAGTACATATAGTAT
>JABXWE010054976.1:0-14416 GCA_014611495.1 Limonius californicus
TAAACTTCTTCGGTGGCGGTGAACTCGAATGCTTCCACTGCATCGACGATAATTTACTGAATGTTTCGTAGTAGTGGCACCAAGTTTCGTCACCAGCAACTATTTACAGAAGAAAGTCATCGCCATTTTGCCTATAGCCTGTGAGATGTTGCAGAGATAAGCCCATTCGCAAGCATTTTTGTTCATTAGACAAGAGACAAGGATCCCATTGTGAACAAACTTTGGACAATACTATGGACAGATCCTACACTAGCATCAACAATTTCTGAAATTTCTCTGATTGAAATTCGACGATTTTGTCTAATAAGGCCTTCTACACATGCCGTATTGTTACGAACCCAATATCCAAAATTCTAAATTAAATTATTATTGCTTCATAGCTGTTGTAATGCAATTTCAATTGCATACACATTTATGTTGCAAGCAGTGATGTCATTTAACTCAGCAAAATCAAAGTTTATTAGAATATTAAATTAGACAATGTGAAATAAGTAATACGCTTGATAAGGGAAATTAAGTAATAACCAGGTCATCGCTTATGGGTGCAAAAGAGAATTTATAAAACGACACTTTAGACTGAATTAGCCAACAGTGCATAGAAAACCAGTTAATAGCGAAGAGTTGATAGTGTATAGTTGGCAATTGGCGGTGTCCCCAAGAATAAAACCCAGTAATGGCGATATACCTGTTTGTATTTTTGTAAGTAGTTTAGTATAATGTTTTAAGATAAGTTGTAATAATCTTGTAGAACTAAGTAATTAATAAATCCAGTCATTTTATATAAGGGTAGTTGTTTCTCTGGTGATCCCGACGATAAGGACAAAGGGCTCCTGATCAGTTATAGCCGTAGGCGTAACATATGGTGGAGGCGCCGGGTTATCGAAATTAACAATTTAGAATTTTGGATATTGGGTTCGTAACAATATTGTTTTCTGTTAATGCGGTACACCGTGCTCCTGATCGCGGGTCATCCATATATACAACAGCTCTGCAGGGCTAGTGGCCCAAGGCTTCAATAGCTCCACTTTTTTCTGTCCTGTGTCAGCTCTCTCTATTCTGTTATTTGACACTATCTAAGATCCTCCTCTACTGACTTCATCCATTTTCTTCTTGGTTGCCCCCTTTTTCGTCTCGTCTACTTCACTCTCTAATAGAAGTTTCGTTACTCTTCCTTCCGGCAATCTAGCGATGTGTATTTGTATTCTTGGTCGTTAGTTTTGTCTGTTTGTATAGCTCCATTATTACCTGATTTGTCTGCCTTCTCGACATTTCACCTTCCTTAACAAAACCATATATTTTTCTAAGGATCTTCCTTTTCCAAGCGTCCAGTTTTCTTTCTATATCTATGCTGGGGATCCACGTCTTGCATGCGTATAGGACTGTTGGGCGAATTACTGTTTTATATATTCTTATTTTTGCGCCCCTTGATACTTCTTTGGATTTTAATAAACTCATTGGTGCTCCAGCGCTTCTGCGTCCTTTAGTTATGCTTTTGTTTATTTCTTCGCTTTCTTTATTTCTACTTGTTAATGTCACCCCCAGATAGTTAAAACTATCAACCGTTTCAAAGTTATATCTTTTTCTTGTCTAAAGTCTCGCCTAAAGTCTTGTTCAGCTTGATCCGCATTGCCCCTAATTTCCATATGCTTCGTCGTCTCTTCATTCACTTCCAACCCGAATTCCCTGGCTTTTATTTCCAGTCTTCGAAAAGCCTCTTTCAGTTCTCCTAGCCTTCGTGTTAGCAGTACTAGATCGTTAGCATATGCTACATACTGAAGTCTGTGGGTGCCTTTCGTATACATATTACTTTCGCTTATCATTTTCGCGAGCACCAAATTAAGGAACATCGGTGATAGTGGATCTCTTTGTCTTAAACCTCTGTTGACTTCCAAACTGCGAGAGATCCTAACTTCTACTATTACTTTACATTTAGTGTCTTTTAACACAGATTTTGTTAAGTTCCCTTTCTTTTTCCGGAAACTCATAAAATTCTAATACTTTATACAGTTTATGTCTCTTGATTGTGCCGTAAGCTTGTTTAAGTCTATAAACAATATATTAAGTGATAAATTAAACTCGTACGAACTTGCAAGAATCTGCTTCATTGCAAAAATTTGGTCACTTACCGACCTATTTGCTCTGAACCCAGCTTGGTAATCTCCTACGATAGCTTCGGTAATACCCTTGATTCGCTTTCTACTTAGTATTGCTAACATCTTATAGTATCTTGTAAAGCTATTCCCCTGTAATTTTTACATTCTGTAATATTACCTTTCTTGTATATAGGGCACAGAATAGCTTTAGACCATTGCTTGGATATTTGTTCGCTCTTCCATATTTCTTGTATCAGCTTCGTTATTTTTTCTTGTAGCATTTCTGCACCTTCTTTAAGTTATTCCGCTGTGATACTATTTTCACCTGGTGCTTTGTTATTCCGTAGCTTAACTATTGTATCAAGGATCTTGTTCCTATTTGGCACTTCATCCTCAGTGATCTGATTCTTCACTTCTTCAGCCTGTCGGTGTGAGTCTTGGTCTGCGCGACGGTAACTTACTGGATGGCTCGTAGTAATGGCACCAAGTTTCGTCACCAGCAACTATTGACAGAAGATAGTCATCACCATTTTGCCTATAGTCTGTGAGGTGTTGCAGAGATTCATTAGACAGGAGATGAGGAATCCATTGTGAATAAATGTTGCTGTAACCCAGATTAAGAACAATTCTATGAACAGAGACTCTACCAACAATTTCTGTAATTTCTCTAATTGAAATTCAACGATGTTCTCTAATAAGGCCTTCCACATATGCCATAATGTTTTCTGTTAATGCAGTACATCGTGCACCTGGTCGCGGCTCATCCATAGTCACCTCTTTTCCATTCTTAAATTTTCGGCACCATTGCCTCACAGTTGGGTACGCAATACATGCATTTCCATACACTGTTTGTATTCGCGTATGAATCTGCAATGGCTGCACACCTCAGCGCATAAAAATTATAGGATCGCACGCTGATCAAACTTGTGGACGGATTTTCAACAACAAGAGCCGTTACAAAATCAAAGTTTTAAAAGTCAGAATCAAATTCAAACGCCAGAAGCTTATTAATGTGTTGGTTACAAACATTACTAACATTAACAAACGTTATTTGAATTATTGCATTAGTTTTCAACGCTAAGTTGGTCAAAGATGGGTTTCAGTTGAACAAGCCTCGTAGTTGCACAAAATCAATGGCAACAGCGAGTTGCTATTGCAATAACTGCGTTTTATTGGATCACAGCGGCTGCTTCAAGATGTCGCTTTGTTTTAAGGAAATACGAGTTAGCGAAAGGGTGCAAAAAGCGCATTCGGCGTTTTTCGGGCTTAGGCGGATAACACAAGGGATTTTCAGTTTAATAACAGCCTCGAATGTCAGAAAGAAAAGGGTACAGCAAAAATTAAAAATTCTCCTCAATTTAAATATTTATAAAGTTTTGCTCATCTTTTGCTGTTCTGCCTGTCAGTTTTCATTAGCGAACGAATTAAGCATTTTTTTATCCGACTGCCATTATTTGCTTGTTAATCAACCCTTTTCAGAAAAGTTAAGATCCTCGTAAAGTACACCAGGAAGAGACGTAAAAGAACTTTTTATTTTTGCCGGTTAAACGCGAAATTTACTGCCTTTTTATGAGTGTAACGTCCACCTTAAAGCTAAGACGATAATAAACTGTTATTTGCTCTTAAACTAAAACTATAAACGAAGAAAAAAAAGAAGCGGCTTACACAACTTGGCTCGAAGCTTGATGGGTTGCGCAACCAAGGACGGCGGACTAAGGTTTTATTGTACAACAACGACTGGCTCCTTTCAGCTTGCGAAGTCCATTTGCAACGTGACAAAAATCCGCTCCAGCTTCTCTCTATTTTACGCAAATATGTTTCCAGTTAAGAGGATTTGGAGAATGTTGTACATACAGAGTGAAGTGCAATGCAAATGGGAAATAAATCCCAATGCGAGTTTGCACACACTAGAAACTCCTTAATCTTTTAACACTGCTCTTGCAAACTCCTGAAAAAGCTCACTAAAAGATGAGCTTTTGTTAGGAACTTACTTGTTAAATAGTTAAATAGATGTAATGAAACTGTAAAACTGGATTTAGCACGTTTGCATTCTTACGACCGAATAAGATTAAATTTACCGGGGGAAACAGCTTTCCCAGTTTCTTTTTTTAGAGACCTTTAGATGTTAATTAACAATTTTGTTTAATAAATTTGTGTTTGTATTTATTTCTACTGCTAAGATTTAAGGAATAAACGCAGGAAATTATGAATGAGTCTAATTTAGCTTATGAAGCAAGCGGGTGAAAAACGTTAGTAAGAAGGTCTGCAAATTGGAAATCGTTTCTATGAGGAACTGTTCTTTCAAGTTCTGCAAATACCTGACATATATTAATACCAAGGGAATTGTAGCGTTTAATTCGCATTCTTTTATTGTTTCCAGGACTCGCCAGCCGCATCGATTTAGTTCTGAAAGTAAAATGCTCATACGTTACTTTTTATTAGGATGGCTGCCAGCCGTATAAATCTTGTCGTGTAAATCTTATTTCCTAAATCTCCTTGTCTATTTATATCAGCGAATTCAGAAGAAAAATTGGAGATACATTTTGTTAGGTCTTTCCCATTCTTTCCTAAAATATTGTAGACAACGTTTCAATTCCATTAGCCCACGTTCAATTTAGGATTAAAAAAAATTCGAGAATGTACAGGAATATAATATTTTCATTTACTAACAGGGTGTATAATAATAATACATCGTCATTATTTAAAGTGCACTCAACTCGTATGAAACAATAAAATACAAAAATATATAATAAAATAAAACGCAAATGTATATGAACAGGGTTAACTTTAGTAAATTACGGAGCAGCGTCAGACAGTGTTCAAAGTTAAGATCCGTGCGGCCTCACTTGGATGGGTGACCAAACATTTACGCTTACACGCTGCTACCAGCGGTGCCTCGGAGAGTACCTAAATCAATCCCGTTGGGTTAGTGCACCACGGAATTAACTACCTTAAACTGGGCTAAAGTGGCAGCTGGGCGTGGAACAGCCGTCGGGTATCCTCTCAAACATTTCCTATATACACATTTTAGCTTAGTATACGCTCAAACTGTTAGTTATCGCAAACGGAAATTTGGGGAGTAATTAATAATTGATATAAACGTTTCTAATGAACTGTGAGCTTTGATCCTGTTTGGAGTAGTTTCCACGTCTATTTAGCCTGTCAAATAGGCATATTGGCTGCTCTCTAAAAACTATCGGAGGTTTGTTCGACATCTGCCATTTTCTCCATATTAAGCGTACCCAACTGGTTTAATTTATATGAGACTTGCATGGCTAAAATTTCAGAATCTTTTGAAAAAATTTCAGAACGAACGAATGAAATATCAATCGATTAGTTGTTCTAAAGGAATTATTGCAAGAAACTGTTTTATCTTTCATATGAACAGCATTACACTATCAAGTCCTTGTGTCTAGTAGTTATTTGTTTTGAAGATTTGAATCAAACTTATTTAAAAATATATAAAATTTATGTGCTTAATTAAAAAATGAATGAAACACGTAAAACGGTTTTTCGACAACGGCGAAAAATACTTTAGGAAGCTTTGTTCTTTCATTTTCGACTGTGTCAAAGTGAACAACTGAATTGGAATATGATTGTGAAAGTCTGAAAGACGATCTTTAAAAAGCCCAAGACACGATATAGTTTTGGCAGATCGCTGATTAAGGGGGTAAAATTCATAACATTTGAGAATATATAAGTAGGCAACCCAACTTGACATTTAGACTGTAGTAAAACCATTCCTTTTGGTTTTCAGGGTAACCTTTGTACCCAATTCAATTAAAACTCCATTGTAATTATTAAACATTTAATTGGTTTTACTTAGGTTTTACATCTGTTCAAGCCAAGCTTGTAAACTAAACTATTACGACTCGCACGTTGACCGGACTTCCCAATGTAGCAATAATGCTTACCTGTCAAGGCACGAGGCGTTCCACTTATTCAACTAAATCGACTATTTATATATAGTATGGTTATAATCTAAATACACTACAATTTATATTAATACTTATCTTAATCACTTACATTACAAGACATCCAAAACGATTTCGGCGACATGAACTACAAGAGGGCAAGAGGGATGTATAAAAGACCAACTACGTTTTCGGAAGTAAAGAGTAAAGTAGCTGGAAATATATATTTTATAAATACAGGGTTCCCCATATTAGACCACCCACTTTGATATTCGATTCAAATCTAAGCAAAGTATGTGGTTAGTTTTTTCTGTAGTAGGTTAAAAGAAGCGGTCTTTGGGATTACATTTTATCTACTAGGCGTCTATCTAATAGCAGTTAATCAATTGTTACCGCCATAAATCCGTGGCAGTGTCACCAACGATAATTTCTCCATCAGAGTTTTAGAATTTTTGATAAATTATGGATTATTCAGTGCAACAACGTGTGTTTTTCGTGGAGATCTTCATTAGAACTGGTTCAGTAGAAGAAGTTCGGCGAGCATTTCGACGGCAGTTTGGTAACAATAATAGGGGTAATGCGCCTATGGGCAAAAAACCTGGACGTAGAAGAACGGTTCGTACGGCTGCAAATATTGAACGAGTGAGTACTCCTTTCACAAGAAGTCCTAAAAGGTCTGTCAATCGGCAATCACTTGCTCTACGAATATCTAAGG
Source organism: Limonius californicus (assembly GCA_014611495.1). Taxonomy (NCBI): domain Eukaryota; kingdom Metazoa; phylum Arthropoda; class Insecta; order Coleoptera; family Elateridae; genus Limonius; species Limonius californicus. The sequence continues at coordinate 6,723 of JABXWE010054976.1, forward strand.
GAAGTCTTCACAGAATCCTTCATAATGATTTAAAATTTCATCCTTATAAATACCAAATAGCATAGCACCTTAGCAATCGAGATAAGGAAGCGAGATTAATATTTTGTAAAGAATTTTTAAATCGGCATCGAGAAGCAATACACAATTTGTTAATGACCGACGAAGCAAATTTTCATTTGGATGGCGTTGTTAAGAAGCAGAATTTTAGATATTGGGGAGCTGAAAATCCTTGCAAATTGTTTACAAAAAATCTCCATAGTCCAGTTCTGTAATAGTCAATTCCAAGCGTTACACGTTTCTCATCCTAGAACTGACTAGACGAAGATTATTAAATAGTGTTTTGTTATTCCAACACGATGGAGCAACAGCCACACAGCCAGAAACACCATGAGAATTCTGCGAGAATTTTTTAACGACCTATAATTTCTCGATTTGGAAATTTGCCTTGGCCCCCCAGGCCCCCCGATCTTACGGCACCCGATTTTTTCTGTGGGGGTATTTGAATGAAAAGGTTTTTGCAAGTCGCCCTGTGACAATTGAGGAGCTAACAGACCGCATTCGAGAAGAAACCACACGAATAGATGGAGATTTGCTTCGCCGGGTGATGCATCAGTTTGCATTTAAAATTGAAAGTTGTATTCAAGTTGATGGAGTGCATTTAGAAGACATGATTTTTAAAAGTTGAAGAAATGTTTACGTCAGTAATAAATCCCATAAATTAGCTGTACATTGGCGAAATAAACGATTTTTTTAGTCGACTTAGAATGAATTTATCCGAATAATAAAGTGGGTAGTTTAATATGGGGAACCCTGTATAAGGTGGACCATCTAAGTTATCCCATCTTTAAAGTGGTTGATGCAACCCAACATACATATAATATGGCAAGCAAACTTATTTTTTTAAAATTTAATTAAATTAATAAATATTGCCTACTTATGATAATCCTAAGCGGATCTGCCAATTTATTTAAATTTTCAATGCGATGCTTTCTAATATCATAAAAACGGATCTGTTTCTTAGTTTAGGCGAATATCGCGGGAATGCGGCTATAATCCACAATTTACATACTAGGCGCTGTTCTTCTAGAACAGTACCACGATTTTTGGGTTGTACATCATTTGCTCGCCACCACTTGCTCGCCGCCGTTTGCTCGCTATCAATTACTCGATTACCGATTGCTCGCTGGGAAAAATGCTCGCCAAGACAGTTACTCACCATTCGTTTGCTGTACAGCCAACTTGACCGCATTACTATAACTGCATGAATGTTCAAGAAGGACTTCTGTTTTGTTAGGCACCTACGTTTGTAAATTAATTTAGCACGTTTCTGCTTGAAAATTGAAATCTTAACTTTTATCTTCAGATACCATAGGTATAGGGAGAGTTTCATTATTTGTAAACAGATTTTGGTATTTTCGATATGAAAATGGTTTGAGTGGATAACTGTTTATTACAATTTTACAAACTCTAAATGCTGTTTCTATACCAATAAAGCAATGTTAATAGTGTTTTAAGAAGTTATTAATTCAAATAATATAAAAATATATACTACATAAAAATGCATTTCTTGTTGATTTTATTAGGAGTAACAACCATAAATATTATCCTATACTAATTCAAATACAAGAACAGGCAACCCTGCTTTGACTGTCAACATTCCTTAAATCAATGTAAGATTTTGAGAATTACGAACAGCATATATTAAATGCCTACAGAAAATATTTTATTGTAAGAATCAATAGCTTGTCGAACATCTGTTTGGCGACGAGCAAGTGGGCTTGAAATTAGTATAGAATCGAAGAAGCTGATAATACGTTATTTTTAAAAATTTCTCTATATTCTTACATATTGACTTTAAATAATAACCAATATAATTTACACTATCGGTTTTGCAATTTTTTCAGAGGCTTTTTATGTGGAGCAGTTGTTTTATAAGCTCGCAATTTAAAATTACATTGTAATTCATCCATGTATTTCTATATATCGGTGATATTAGAAATACGTACAAACACACATCCACGCCACCGTCGTTGTAAGGCCAATTTTGAAACTATAACATGGGTGTTTAGGTTAGTTTTATTTCGAAATGGTTCACAGGACCAATTATTAAAATACATTCGTAGCGACGCGCGCAATTCTAATGAAATAATTCAAAATATTCGTTGATGCATGCATCGCTGAGATTCAAGTAACTCATTGGAATGATAAAAACTTCTCGAATACCTTCGTAGCGACAGGCGCATCTCTAATGAAATAATTCGAAATATTCAATTACGCATGCATTTCTGAGATGCGAGTAATTCATTCGATGATAAAAACTTCTGGAATACGTTCGGAGCTACTCGCGCATCTCGAATGATGTCGTTCGAAATATTCGATTATGTTTGCACTTCCGAGATGCGAGTAATTCATTCGAATGATGAAAACTTCTCGAATACGTTCGTAGCGGCCCGCGCATCTTGAATCAAACAATTTGAAATATTCGATTATGCATGCATCTCCGAGATGCGAGTAATTCATTCGAATGATAAAAACTTCTCGAATACGTTCGTAGCGGCCCGCGCATCTTGAATCAAACAATTTGAAATATTCGATTATGCATGCATCTCCGAGATGCTAGTAATTCATTCGAATGATAAAAACTTCTCTAATACGTTCGCAGAGGCCCGCGCATCTTAATGAAACAATTCGAAATATTCGATTATGCATGCATCTCCGAGATGCGAGTAATTCCATCGAATTATAGAATCTTCTAGAATACGTTCGTCACGACGCGCGCATCTCGAATGAAATATTCGAAATATTCGATAATGCATGCGTCTTCGAGATGCGAGTAATTCATTCGAACGATAAAAACTTCTCGAATACGTTCGTAGCGGCCCGCGCATCTTGACTCAAACAATTTGAAATAATCTATTATGCATTAACTCCGAGATGCTAGTAATTCATTCGAATGATAAAAACTTCTCGAATACTTTCGTAGCGATGCCCGCATCTCGATTGGAAATAATTCGAAATATTCGATCATGCTTTCATCTACGAGATGCGAGTAATTCATTCGAATGATAAAAACTTCTCGAATACGTTCGTAGCGATGCGCGCATCTCGATTGGAAATAATTCGAAATATTCGATGATGCTTTCATCTACGAGATGCGAGTAATTCAGTCGAATGATAAAAACTTCTCGAATACGTTCGTAGCGGCCCGCGCATCTTGAATGAAACAATTCGAAATATTCGATTATGCATGCATCTCCGAGAAGCGAGTAATTCCATCGAATTATAGAATCTTTTAGAATACGTTCGTCCGACGCGCGCATCTCGAATGAAATAATTCGAAATATTCGATAATGCATGCGTCTTCGAGATGCGAGTAATTCATTCGAATGATAAAAACTTCTCGAATACGTTCGTAGCGGCTTGCGCATCTTGAATCAAACAATTTGAAATATTCGATTATGCATGCATCTCCGAGATGCGAGTAATTCATTGGAATGCTAAAAACTTCTCGAATACGTTCGTAGCGACGCGCGTATCTCAAATGGAAATAATTCGAAATATTCGAGCATGCTTTCATCTCCGAGATGCGAGTAATTCATTCGAATGACAAAAACTTGTCGCATACGTTCATAGCGGCCCGCGCATCTTGATTGAAACAATTCGAAATATTCGATCATGCTTTCATCTCCGAGATGCGAGTAATTCATTCGAATGATTAAAATTTATCGAATACGTTCGTAGCTGCCCGCGCATCTTGATTGAAACAATTCGAAATATTCGATCATGCTTTCATCTCCGAGATGCGAGTAATTCATTCGAATGATAAAAACTTCTCGCATACGTTCATAGCGGCCCGTGCTTCTTCATTGAAACAATTCGAAATATTCGAGCATGGTTTCATCTCCGAGATGCGAGTAATTCATTCGAATGATAAGAACATCTCGAATGCGTTGGTAGCGACGGGCACATCTTGAATGAAACAATTCGTAATATTCGATTATGCTGACATTTCCGATATGGTAATTCATTCGAATGACAAAAACTTGGATTACTTTTGTTTCGTGTCGGTATATAATTTGAGTAGTAATTGAATGAATTTGTAATTCAAGAAGGTACCATTATATTTCTCGATGAGTCATGGGCAAATATTGGGCACAGTGTTGATAGAGAATTGCGGGACACTTCAGTTAAATCATTCAGGCAAGCATTCGTCCGAGGATTAAAGGCACCGACTCAACGCAGGCCCCGTTTTGTTTTGCTCAACGCGGGAAGTAGTAATGGATTTATTGAAGGAGCGGAGCTCACATTTTTGGCAAAAAAAAACACGCAAGACTACCACGGTGAAATGGACTGCCCACTTTTCGAAAAGGTTTGAAGACTCGTTAATACCAAATATTCCTGAGAAAAGCGTGGTGGTGATGGATAACCATCCATCACCACCACGCTTTTCTCAGGAATATTTGGTATTAACGAGTCTTCAAACCTTTTCGAAAAGTGGGCAGTCCATTTCACCGTGGTAGTCTTGCGTGTTTTTTTTTGCCAAAAATGTGAGCTCCGCTCCTTCAATAAATCCATTACTACTTCCCGCGTTGAGCAAAACAAAACGGGGCCTGCGTTGAGTCGGTGCCTTTAATCCTCGGACGAATGCTTGCCTGAATGATTTAACTGAAGTGTCCCGCAATTCTCTATCAACACTGTGCCCAATATTTGCCCATGACTCATCGAGAAATATAATGGTGTAATTATTTTCTCTGTACTTCTGAATTTCATGTAAATACCTAGGGCGCCACGTAATGATTTCTTCTTTTTCTAACAGCAATCCGCGTCTTTCTCTTTTTTCATATTGAAATCCTGCGTCAATTAACATCCTATATAGAGTGCTCTTTAAAAAGTTTGGCAAATCTTCATCTTCATGTATCCTCCCTAACACAGCTTTTAAAGTTGGAGGCGTATTTTGAAAATAAAACGGATGCACAATTCTTCTAATCCGGCTCCATGTGAGTTCAGAATATTTAATTGTTCGTGAAGTGGATATTTTATAGGGCTGCCGTCTTTTTTATGTGATTGCATACCATCGGGCAAACTACCTTCTTTTCTAACGTTATACAGAACTCTTTCCGACACTCCCGTCATTTCAGACACTTTTTTCACAACATCACGCGCAGACTCGCGAGTACTTTCATTATTAATGTGATAATTTGTAACATTTAAGAGCCATTGCTTTTCACGTCTAGTAAAACTTTGACCTGCCTTAAGTAAGCGTTCCATGGCAATTTACAACTAAAGCTTTTTGAATAATAATTTGCTTATATAGTAAAGACTTGGTATGAACAGGAATTTATAGTAATTAAACAAATTAAATAACCACTAGCAAATTCCTGAATATTATCATTATTCTCCATGTGTATGATTCATTTTGAAAATCACATTAGTTTAGAAAGACAAATTCCTCATTGTATATAACAAAACAAATTAAGAACTTAACATTATTATCTTGGTTGGTTAATATTATTTTTGTTTGGGAACTTCTGAACACGTACCTCATTTCAACAAAATAAACCCGACGTGCTATTGTAGAGAGATTACGAATACTGGCAACAATGTCATTTTCCCATAAGAAAAGCATTGCCTTATCTTCTCCATGCTGCACGGCGACTCTGAAACGCACTATAGTCCATACAGAGTTCTGCGTTTCATCAAGCGTGATCAAAAACAAAGCACGTCTTTTAAACGTTCTCTCGCAGGGTTCAAACAGTTTAAAGAAATTCCATTTTTGTTGAGTATTACTTAGACTGACATTACTTTTGCAGTGACTAATTGATTTACTTTGTTTAAAGTTATAAATCTCCGAATGTAAATTATAAAGCAAGCCGACGAGCGATATAATGTAACTAAACAGAGGAAACATGTGATTCTACACCAATACTGCAATTCAAGTTTTTTAAAATACGAATTTCTTCTGCTAAATATAATGAAATGCTAAGAAAATCCAACCTGCAGCAAACAAAATCCATAAAAATTTCGCATTAGAATGCAATCGCGCTTCTGCAGATACATCAGGTCATCCTAATTTGCTTTATTTATTTCCACTTATTTTTGACACTTACATTTACACATTAACATTTCAAGCGTTAGAGTACTCATTTATTTACAAGATAAAATTATTAAGCTCGGGTATTTACAGTTACGCAACTAAATATTCCGAAAATAAACCTTAATTACGTAAACAACACGAAAAATGTACTGTGGAAGAGAAAATTAATTTCGTTATTTTCTGTTGTGAATTCATTACAGCTACTGGAATATTATTTACAATTGAGCACGTCAGGCTTTCCTGCGTTCCCACGTAAACAGAATCAATGCCAGATAAATATTGATATCCTTGCTGTGATACTGTAAACACTCTTACTTTTGTCGCAACTTGTTGCGCCCCTGCCAAGTGCAAAACCCCGATAATAACATAATACACAAATTTCCCCTGCCAGAAACATATAGGAATCATAATTAACTAATTAATTTTCCATCAGGGTTTTGCGATGCGGGCTAGACTTTTTGTCAAGTCGTTAAGCTGGTATTCACTGAATTCACTGGTGTTGTATGTTTTAGCCATTACAGCAAGCCGGATTAATCTAAACTATGTCGGAGTTATTCGTCATAAATTTAAATTAATTACTCCCCATTGTGCTGCAAATTATTTTCGGCCCATTTGCAACTTTTAATAAAACGACCGTATTTATCTTTTCGAGTTCTAGTAAATTTATAATTAATCAGAGTATGGTTGGCTGAAGAAGCCCGAAATAGCCAGGAAAATGGATCTATACAGATCAGGTATTAGCGAGTTCTTTGATGTAAAATATAATTACTAATTTAGTATTTCACAAGCAATAATACACATTTTTTATCGAGTATCTCTCTAAAAACAGTCTTTATGTTATGCGGTTGAACTTGTTTATCACGTGTACTGAGTGAAGCTTCCCAACTAACAGTATAATTCGTGAATACGTTCCCACAACTGTAGCTCAAACTTTGAAGTGTTTAGCGAGAACGTCGCAGACATATAGCTGGTACCAATTGGGGACTAATTTCTACGTTTCGGGAACGTTCCGATTACTAACACTATTACTTTGTGAATACGTAAATATTACAACCCAGACACGTGCCGGTAATGTTCGCGAGTAACGTATACATGCAGATAAAACACATTATTTCTAAATGTTATTATTTAATCAACACCACGACGTAATAAACAATATAAGAGAAAAAGAGATATTAAACGTTTTTGTCTGGTATAAAATAAATATGTATTAATTTTCTAATTATTCACTGACTGCTATTTAGTTATAAACGAATAATTTTATTATATTTTTAAATAGAAATGTAATCGCGATACTTCAAAGAATACTAGGATATTTTTAAAATTTTGAATTCTATTTGCAAAAAATAATACGAGAGAGTATATTAAACATTTTAAAGTAGGAACATATAAAGTAGGCAGAAGCTAGTAAAAACGCGAGACCATATTCTATAACTGAACAGGGTGGGCCAGCCCTCCCATACCGCTTAAAAGTGGTTCACGCAACACAACATATATATATATATATATATATATATATATATATATATATTGATACCTGTTAAGTTGTCACTTCCGACAAATAAAGGAGGCGACCTGACGTCCGGGTTTTCCACTTACC
>JABXWE010054983.1:0-11059 GCA_014611495.1 Limonius californicus
CAAGCAATGCTCACTACAACACTACAACTAACGCGTACTTTTTGACGGAGTGTACTAGATCTGCACTGCTCGACGTTTAGGTGTAAATGCGCTCCGGTACTGATAACAGAAATTTGCCACTGCGCACCCTGAACTCAAGTGAAACTTGTCGTCTGACGGGCTGTAGTGGGCGACGGCGACAGCAGCGTGCATCGAAAACTCGTGGAGTCCATGCGCTATGGGCCTTCCACTATAATACAAAAAATTGAATGCAAAAACCATATTATGAGCAATTACATAAACAAACTACGAGAAGTTGCCAAAAAGACAAAAACCAAGAAAAACTAATTACAAGATGTAATTTCAGAAAATATTCTCAGGTTTCGTAGTGCAGTTACCAAAGCCATTGAATTTAGAAAAAGCCAAGATGCGACTACAGATACAAAAATTAGAGAACTGGAAATTGATATTTTAAACGGACCTAAACATATCTTTGGTGATCATACACGCGCGATTATTTTTGTACCGGTACTAAAGACGAAAAAAATATGGTTCCAGATCTAGAAGAAGGCGGTTTATTTGAAGAAATTATGACTGCAGTACGTCGTGTAGCCTGCCATTCTAAGAGTTTAATACACGATGTTACCAACCATTCTGTAGAACTTTATAATTTTCACGTTGCGAAATTTGTTGGCAGTAAGCGTGTAAATTTCGCTTTTCGCCGCGGTTATCAAGCTACATGTAAAGCTGCTGTAGTGGAGCATAATGAAGTGGGGACGCTCCACGAAATCGTGCAAAGTACAGCCAATAGTCCGCCTGGAAAATATACAAAGTTATTTTGCGAAAAACAAAAACGTAAGCAATTGCTTCGCAATCAAAAAACAAAACATTACCGTACTAAGTACTCTGGATTCGCAGACGCTGATTATGGACCGGATGCTGCTGAGCTAGCGCCGGATATGCTGCTGGAAGATTTGAGGAAAGCAGCACAGGAATTTGTAGAGAAACTATCTTTGGGACGAGAAGAAATTTTGAAGGAAACTGTTGGCCAACACCGAAGCAATCGATTGTATGAAGAGCGGCGGAAAAGATTGACAGCGTCAAATTTTGGCCGCATTTGTAAATTGCGCAGTACTACGTCTTGCGCAAATATAATAAAAACTTTACTATACCAGCAGTTTACAGGGAGCGCTGCTACAAAATATGGGAAAGAAAATGCGCATCGGGCCATAGAAGATTTTCAAAGGGTGATGAATATGTAGGTTAATCCTTGCGGTTTATTCGTGGATGAAGTCCGTCCCTTTTTGGCAGCATCTCCAGGTGGGTGAAAATGCGATTGTAGAAATCAAATGTCCGTACAGTGCAAGAATGTCCACTCCAATGGAAGCAGTTTTAAACAATAAAATTAAATTTTGTGAAGTAGAGGACGGCGAATTAAAATTAAAACAAAATACAGCTACATGTACCAAATCCAAGGGCAATTAAATATCACGAAAAAAGATATTTGCTATTTTGTTATTTGGACTCCTAGTGATATTACAGTGGAAATAATAAAAATTGATACTTTGTTTTGGGAGCAAAAAATGCTTCCGAAACTTGAACAATTTTATAATACAGCATTGTTACCCGAAATTTTGGATTCAAGACAATCACGACGGCTACCTATTCGACAGACATTTTTAAATTGATGTACGTAGAAGAAATTATATCATCTGAAATTAAATGTAAAAAATTGTTATTTTGAGAACCGCACTTGGTGTATTATTATGTATTGGTTTAATTTTGATAAATAAATGCGTTTGTAACTTTCTACCTGTAGGTTATTGAAAGGTATAATCCTCTTATTCTCTTTATCAGTAATCCGCTTGTTGTTTAACAACGGGTGGTAGCCGGGACTAGTCCCTGGTTAAGGTGTTGCCTATATTTGCAGCGAATTTTAGCAAAATTAATAGAACATTTTTAAATCACTAACTGGATTAATTCGTCACTGCGGGGAACGTAAAAATAGGTCGATGCATGTAGGTCAATAAAATACTTTCATTTAACGGGGCAAAAGAATAAAAACTCATAAAGATGAACTGCACTGGCCCTGTCAATTAAAATTCGTGTTTTATGTGTAACGCGATATCATCCACATTTATGAAGAAAAAAACGCTTTTCGTGATTTAGCCCGTTGGAGAACAGATTGCTCTAAATGGATCTTAACTTAGTTTTCTAATCATCCTGCTGTGCAGCGAGATATCTCAGTTAGCGTTTCACGGTTTCATGGTGCAAGACGGCCTTACTAAATACAACCCTTAACGCATCTTTAGTCCAGGTTGATGATGGTAATTTTTCTTCTAGCGCTGAATGATGAGATGCATTATCCATTACGACAATAGTGGACTCATCAAGGGCAGACAATAAATAGTCAGCGGTCCAATTTTTAAACAATTCGGCGTTCATGTTATCGTGGTAATCTGGGGATTAGCTAGTTGCCGAAAATATTAACCCGGTACCTTTGAGAAATCCGTTTTCACCACCCGCGTGTAAAATAATAAATCGTTTTCCTTAACTAGCCTGTTTTTTCTTGCAGGTAAGTGGACTTTCGTTTTGCCAAGAACTTTTCTATCCTCCCTTAGAAAAAATCCAGGTTTCATCCAAAAAGATAAAGTTGTAAATATCTTCGTCACGTAATGCTTCATATTTTCTAAGAAAACTATATTTCTGTTGTACTACATGACTCTGTTCATACAATACTCTTCTAGGATCGTCTTTTTATAACTAAATCCCATTGAGTGAAATACTTTTCTCAGGCTTGTAACGCAACCCTCAAATACGTATCTTTCTTTTAATATATTATTTAAACCAGCTATTGTTTTATGGGCGTTCTGTTTATATAGATCATATATGAAGACCCGTATATCTTCTTTCACTTCTTGTGGGAGATCCTCCGTTTTGCTTTTACCACTTCTCTTTTAAAAATTGGAATCTCTTTTGCACCTTTCCTTTCATCCATTATTCTTCGAACGGATTTTTCACTTATTTGTAGAGCATGTGCTGTACGTTTCACATAACTAGTGAAAGGAACAATAGGACCCAGATTTTTTTTCCAGCTGCATAAACGAAAGCACATTCCGAACTAACTCGTAGCATTTACCGTCTAAAACAAAACGACTCATTTCAGATCTGCTTAAAAGTATACAATAGATGTTTACATCCCAATAATTCACCTTTAACTGCAATTTCTTATTTCCTTTATCTGCCTAATATAAAATATGTGAATAATAGCTTTCTCACCAGCAACTCATTAGGAAATCCCCTAATGACTATTCAAAGAAACACAATTTAGTCATTTCTTATTTCTTTTGTGTGAATTATGGGTAATCGGGCAATTAAAATTTTTGCAAATACGTACCGCTATATAGGTATAATTTAAAAAGTAAATGCTAACAAACTAGCAGCTCAGTAAAAAATTATTTAAACCCTTTATGCAGTTTAAATGTATATTGTTTTTGGTACCCCTGGACTCTGTTGCGCTATAAAAGACAGGAGGCTTAGCTAGAAAGAATGCAGTGTCGCAACTTAGGGTTTTCATTTTAATGCCACTCTGGTCTTCTTACGTTACCACTACTATACCAACATGATGCCTGCCCTGAACGTTACGGTTAGATTGTTAGGAATTACTTACATAATGTATATGAAGAAGATTGGATTGGACGAGATGCTGTGCATTCATGGCCACCGAGAAGTTGCGATATCTTTCCGCTATACTTTTTGCAGTGGGTACCCTTAAAGAAATTGTATACTAAAAAGCGATAGTATGTAAGTAAGATTTACAAATTAGACTACTCGAGGGGTGTACAGTACATCAAATATAACTGACACGCTTGCTCGAGTCCAAATATTGCTGCTGGAACGAATGAGAACATGTACGAAAGTGGATGGAGACAATTTTTAACATTTTGTGAATTTAATATATATTTTATGTTTCACTTGTTTAGCTCTATTTTAGTACGGGTGCATCCATGGATGTTTTTCTTGTTAATTATTAATATAATTAATATTACTGATACTACCACGTTACGTTACGTTACGTCCTGTAGAACAGGATTGTCTATGTATGTATGTATCTACCCTAGTCATTTACTTACTGTATCAAAACGAAATAGACAATAATAATGGAACTTGCTTCTAATACATGCAATTATGAGTTTAATTTGGATATTTACATCACTTTGTGTTTTACTAAGGAATCCCTGCCAGTTTCATTGTGGGGAATTTTTGAAAGCTGATCACGAATGAGAACTTAATTGCGGTTTAATATCAAATTTTATAATTATTTTTTCTTGATGTAGTTATTTTAAGGGATATTTTTATGCTAATCTTTCTCCGACTTACATTACTTTTAGTGTTTACATAGAGTGCCGTCGTAAAATGTCCTCCCCCCCCCTCCTACTAAGTTTTGAACGACTTCATATTTTTTCAAAAACTTTTGTGTGCTTTAATGGAAGGCTAAATATTATTTCTTATTGGGGTCGAGGGACGCCTCATTTGAAAGGTATTTTAATTGTGCGTCTGATCCTTGAGCTTCATAAAAAAATATTTACCCAGAAACAAATGACAGATGATTGAAAATAACAAGTTTATGGAAAAAAGAAGGCACCCGGAAAATTTTGCGATTTGCGGTCAGGATATGTTGTTGGCCTCATCGAGGTCAACAATTTTTCCTTATGGCACTTTCCCGTAGCTCGTATCGTTTGGCCGCCAGGGTCGAAACACGAATCGACGTCCGGCACGTGTCCACGTCATCGCAGCGGGCGGGTCGCGTGCTCAATCTGTTCGCATAAGTACGGTGTATCTACGGCCAATTTTAACATCCTCGAAGGGGGCGCGGGGGACGCCGGCTAAGTTCGGGATGTTAGAACCGCTTGGATTAATATTTTGTTATGAAACTCAAGGATCAGATGCAGAATTAAAATACCTTTCAAATGAAGTGGCAAACGACCTCCATTTCCACTTAAAAAAGTTGTTCAAGATGGCGCCTAGCCGCCATCCATTTTGAAAGTTATAAAATTTAAATATGGGCTAAATCGTAGTATTTATCGTCCCATTAAAGCACACAAAATTTTGTGAAGAAATATCTAGTCGTTCAAAAGTTAGAAGGAGGGAGAGGACATTTTACGACAGCACTGTATAAAGGGAAAAATTCCATATTTTTTACAGAAGGGTCATTCCATACCAAGTCAACTTATGTTTGGGCCTTCACATCACCGATTTTAATGAAATTAAGGGGTAAGTGGTAGTGTATGGAGATATGTAAAAATACAAATTCTGGGGCTTGAAATATTAAGGGCTTTGAAGTTACGGGCAATCAAATTTGGACCATTTTTTCTTTAAAAAGTGCAGTTATTTTGGCTATACTACGATTGTATACGATTGTTAATTTTCTCGAATATGTGTTTCTACTTACGTGGACCATTGCTGTAAATAATTGATTAGTTAATATCGTTATTATAAATATTCGTAATTTGTTTTGCGTTATGATAATGACTATTTTTAAGTTTTCGTAAATACTAGTTTTTGTTATCTTGATTATTATATAAATCAATCTCATAAATAGCTATTTTTCGTTATATTATTGTTGCAAATATGCGCGAATAGTTGCTTTTGTTTATGTCAGTTGTTATTATAAATATTTGTAAGTAGATCTTTTTTATGGTAACTAAAATTATGCGAAATCAATAAATTATTAATTGTAGAAGCCAATTTTTAAAGTCTAATTATGTTTCTATGACAACAAACTGAGTTTTTCTTTTGCTTTAAGCAAGATTGGCAATTTTAATACAGTTGCCGATAGAAAGTATTTTTTTTCACTATGTTCCCATTGCGATCCCATAATAAAACTTTCCACAGTTATAAAGTATTATAGTTTGCATATACTCAATTTTTTTTATCAAATTTAATTACACCGATTTTCGACAGTTCGCAAAGACATTTCTATAAAGTAGGCGTATGTTTTGTATTAATATAACAAAAAAACTTTGGCAAGTTATATATCAAATGAAAGCACATTTCATATGCTATAAAATAATTTATATAAGATTACTTAAATAATTATCGGAAAATAATTATATTTATTTAAATTAAAATCTGCACGTTTTTGAGGAAAAGATGGTCCAAATTTGGTAGCCCGTAACTTCAAAGCCCTTAATATTTCAAGCCCCAGAATTTGTATTTTTACATATCTCCATATACTACCACTTACCCCTTAATTTCATTAAAATCGGTGATGCGAAAGTCCAAACATAAGTTGACCTGGTACGGAACGACCCAGAAATATGATCATATCTATTTAGAGCAAACTTGAACAAATTATCAGAAGTGCCTAGCCTTGATTTACAGGTAAATACAGTTCAATGCAGAACCGCAATAAGAAAATATTTTATCCATTGCTGAAAATAAATATTCGATTCTTATTGTAATTGCATTAATATTATAACTTATATTTGTGATCATATCTTTGATTTGCATGTTCGTAATAGGTCGGGGCCTACAGCTTCTGGAATTAACAAATTTAACTCCGTCTCTTAAAGAAGGCGGTTAAATCTTTTTTTAGACGGTGGTCTTCTATTTGCTTGATATATAAATTGGTGGCTGCAAAAAAAGGTAAACAATCTGACGTCTCGGTATTTGAAACCATCCTACTTAAAATTTAAATAAACTGGCAGCTCGACGTAGAATTGACATATAGGCTATATGGAACATTGACCGATTTGATTAAATTGAAGAAAAATGTGTATGTTGGGTTGCGCCAACCACTTTTAGGCGGTTGGCCCACACTGTACATATAAACCATTTACAAGGCTCCTACTAAAAAATCGGCAATCAAATTGGCAGCAACTTTAGATTATTTTACAGTTCTTAAGTAATAGAATTAAGATAAGTAAACATTTTTCCAAACAAGAAAGTTATTAATATACACCTTTTGAACTAAGTCGTGCAATTAGTCACACGTGAAAATTTTAGAAAAAATGTAATATTTTTAAACCAACATTCTTGCCCCTGTCGCGGCCCTGGCAGTTTGTTATGTAGACTATAGCGTCTATATTGTAGACAGGCAAAATGATAAGAAATCATTACTGCAACACAAACATATTTTATCTTATTATTCCCAGTTTGCAGTAGATAATTTCATTTTTTTAGGTTACTTATTTCAGTGGTATTCAACCTTTGTTCCCCTGTATTCCTAGAGACACTTCTCGACTCCATTTTGTACCCTCAAGGGGACCGCGGTAGAGTAGTGGCCGCGGCGCTTAACTTCGGAGTTATTCAACCAAAATCGCTCAGGTTCGAAACCTGGGCACTGCACTTTCCCAGGGTGTTTGTCGTGCCTTAGTTATAGTTGAGGCATGGGGTTTGGCAGGGGTGGGACATGCTAGACCCGTAATTAGCACGAAATGTGCAACTCCATTACTACTAAAAAAATTCATCCCCTCAAAGTTGTTGGTGCATAATTCAAGTTATACATTACGTTTAAAATATATTAAATCCAAAGTAATGTATTAAATCGCCAGTTTCAAACGCTAAGGCGAAGAATTAAGGTTTTCTGTAGCTCTTATCATTCATGAAATATGTATAAAATTTTACGTACCCCCTGAGATGAGTTGGCGTACCCCCGGTTGAATACCAGTGACTTATTGTATTAGATATACTTCTACCTACTAACATATTAAACACCTTTCGAAGTTTTTGACGAATAGTTCTAAAGTTAGTAGTAGGATAGGTATAATTAGTCCATTTAAGTTTTTAGTACATTTTGTTAGCTTAATTAATGCAAGCAATAAAATTACAACGGATGAATATTAAAATGAAAGGCAAGGCTGGCGAGGGCGAGTGTTTCCGGGCTCATAGCTTTTCGTTACTAAACGAGCCTCAGATGGGCTCTCAAAGCGAAAATAGTTAAGGTTATCTGGAACAGAATCCTATTCCATGTTAATTTATGTTTTAGATAGTACCAGCTAGTGCTGTTAGTAACGATATCTGTTCAGTTGTAAAATCTGGACTCGTGGTTAACTGAGCCACTAGAGACCAGAGGAATATAAAATTTACACAGCGTGCAGAATGATTCAGATTTTGTGTGATAAGTTCAATAGCGGATTACCCAGTATCGGTTTAACCTAGCTTACTTAGTTTAAGTTATCCTTGTTGAAATTTCGAAATAAGTCAATAAAATTTTTGGAATGGTTTGTGTAACTCGGTTGTCATGTTTACAAAATTTTTGTAATAAAAGTGACTGCCACTATCAGTTTTCCAATTATGATCTCCATTCTGCAATCACCAGGACTTTTATGACAATTTAATTACCCATACAAATTAATTGATCTCAGAAACGACGAGATAGGACTTGGACTAACAGGATATTTTTCTATGGAAAATAACATTTTGACAGTAAAAGTTTAACTAGTTTAAAGATCTTTCTATACATTTTTTGTAATCGTTTATAAAAGTCACGAGGACTACAAAGTCCAGCCGGTTTATTCATTTAACCGATAATTATTTTTTTTTTAAATAAATAAACGTTAGCCATTCATTTGTTTAAAATGAAATAAATTAGATACTACATTCGGCCAGTGCCGTAACTAGGGTGTGGTGAAGACGGTACCCGCATCGTAGGCGCAACTGCGATCGGGGTGCATAATTTTTAATTCTATTTTTTTATAATGTTTTAAGTTAATTTAATTCGTTTCTCCGCTTGGGTATGTGTAAAAACATATTTCTCGCATACAAGCTGCTCCCAGTATAATATGACGAATTTGCTAGTGAAATCGAGTGCGTTAAGTATTTTCTTTCGCCCATAAATAACACTAGCTTTCTTACAGTAACAACGATTATGACAATGATTACTCCCGAACAAGTGTTTTACCAAGCACAGCGTCAGGGAAAACCAAAAATGCTACTTATGCACCAATCTAATAGTATTAACATTTCTAATTGTCTAACCTATATATAAAGAATTACCCTGTGAACAGTTTACTTTATAAACTCCTGATTTTAACAAATTATTAGTCTTATCTTCTTCTTATTCTCCTTCAGGCATTGGACAGAGTCCGTGGCGTTACTATTTTGTCATGGTTGCAGTTGTTCTTTCCAGCGTTTCCGAGGTCTTCCTATCAATCTTCTTCCCTTTGCTCGATATCTGTAGTATCTTTTTGGCAGCCTGTCGTTTGCCATTCGTTCTAGGTGTTCATGTCAATTCCGTCTGTATTCTGTTATTTGGTTGTGTAAGTCGACTATATTGAGCTCTGTTCTTATGTCTATATTTTTTTCCTTTCAATGCGGCTATATCCTGCTGTGTTTCGTAGAAATCTCATTTCAGACGTTGTTATTCTTCATCACTTTTAGTTCTGGTCCAACATTCACTACGTTACGTTATAGTTGGGACTGATACTACTTTATAAAATTTCATTAGTGTTTCTGAACGAGCTTTGGGTTTGAGTGTTCTATATATGGTGCCATTCGTGTAGTTGAGTTTTTGGATTTTCGGGTGTATATCTAATTCTTCTATATATAATATTGTACAACACTTAAGGAATTTAAAGTGATTCACTTGTTCTAATGTTTTATCATTAAAACAATTTTCGATCGGACAGGTTAATTTCTGTAGAAAGCCATTACTTTGGATTTGTTTACGGATATATTAAGGTTGTATTTTTTTGCTATTTGTTGTAATTTATATGTCGCTCTCTGCAGTGTTTCCTCTGAGTTTGTCTCATCTTTTGCGTTAATAATGTGTTGAGAGTGCGTTTTTGTTTTTGTCATAACTATTTAAATATGTTTAACTTGCTAGAGTGGTCTTCCCAATATATATTCTTTTAATTGTTAGTTTATGATTATTCTTTTTAAATATGCCAATCGCTAAATTGCATTGAAAATGACGTAATGTACGAATAAAATCTGTTTGCGAATAGTATTGTTTTGACTTATTAATCATTGTAAATATCAGCCAAATAAGGAAAGAAATAACAAGTTTCTATTATATAGAATGATTTCCTATTTTTTCATCTGGAAACTCCTCTTGCCCCCTTGCTACTGGAGCCACTGTTTTATACTGAGTTGCTTTTCCAAGGCTACTTCAAACTGCATGAATAGGTCAATTTCCGGAATATATTTAGGCAATCAATTGGTATAGATTTCCTAATTTTTTACAGATCTAGTGTTTTGTTACTTTTTTTGTTAATTATGGTTAATGAACCACTGCAATGACACAACGATTATTGCAGCTATTTATAAGCATTCGGCATTGCATGCTATTAATTATTTCCTATTGCTTCCACTCCTTTTGCATAAAACAAGCACAGAAATGAAGGTCAATAAATGGCCGTGAAAGTTATCTCTCCAGCGCGCGTACGCACGTAATGAACATAGTAGCGCTTCTCTCTTTTTCATCAATTGGTTATGATTAAGCCGAGCCGGTTCTCTTAGTTTTAGTTGCATTGACGTGAAGTCAACTAGGGCACGAACATAAAAACCGATAATTGGACACAGTGGGGGATACAAACATTGCGGTGTATTCCAGACTCGTGTGAAAGTTGCTTTAGTGCCTTTGCATTGCACTACACTGTTTTGTTATTGCTTTTTCGGTTTAGTAGTTTGATTTAAAATAATATATAATTAATTATATCCGATTAAACAATTCATACGTCTTAAAATGGCTTGCAAAGTGTTCGTCGACTTGCCTGGAGGCGCTAAAATGCCGGTTTTAGGATATGGGACTTGGCAGGTATTTTAATATTAATAGAAATAAAAATGTATTATATATAAGTAAATATAATCATTAGTAATATGTTTAATTGTTTCTTGTAAGGGTAATATGTTGTGGTAGGAACTATACAAACACTAAGAAATAAGTAATTATTAATTGCTTGATTCAGTGGCGTAATTATAATTTTGAACGTCCGCACAATATATGGGTAATTTTTTATGAATATTTTCTGGAAATATATAATTTTTTTTCTGTGGTTACCTTGAAAAAATATAACTTCTTAGCAAAACAATATGATCCCCACTCATAAAAATGTTTTGAGTAATTGATAAAACA
>JABXWE010054990.1:0-14511 GCA_014611495.1 Limonius californicus
TCGCTTATAACGAACCTCAAGGGACCACAAAAATCGGTTCGTTATTTCCGACGTTCATTATAAGCAATAATATTTACCAATGGTTCGTATTTCGGGACTTTAATTAAGGTTTGCTATAACCTATAGATCGCTGTAAGCGAGTTTGTTAAAAGTTTTCAGTTTCTACTGTATTTGGTTGTCTTCCTGAAGCATGGTACGACAATTAACGCAGACGTGTGTGTTGAGACGTTATGAAACTTGAGAAGGGCGATTCGAAAAAGGAGGATTGCTGAGCTCTTAAATATAATAAGACCCAACCGCACGCGGCGGTTCGTACTGTACAACTCATTGAGCAATTCAATTAGGAAATTTTTAACCATTTCCCATGCAGTCCTGACTGAGCGCCGAGTGACTATAACCTCTTCCCCCACATTAAGAATTTTTTAAAAACCCGCTACCGTTTTCTAGACACCGACGACCTCAAAACGGCGGTACAAAATTGGTTTCCGTCACCTTCTATGACGAAGCTATACAAGAACTTGTAGCACGATATGATAATTGTTTAAATTGGAATGGTGCGTATGTAGAGAAATAGTTTAGGAGTGTATCTAAGATTTAAGCATAATACATGTTTTTCAACTATATTTTTGTTTTCGACCTCGGCCTCTAATTTTCGAATAAACAAATTTTCCATGTCAAATTAAAAATTTTAATTCAAAATGTTTTATGTATAAATTCTTTTTCTGCATAACTTAGATAAGTTTTTCCATTAAACATTCCACTTCGCTAGAGGGTGTTTCAGTGATGGCAAAAAGTATACATATTGTCAAGATAACGCCCAACCAACGTTCAACAATCACTACAATAAATCAGCACTCACTATTATAACTCGACAATTACGGCAATAACTCTGTAATCACGGCTATCAAAATATCACCAAAAATAAATCTAGGTTTTAGTAAATATTCACATACAATCGATAGCAGACAAACTGGGCATAAGTATACTGTATATTGAACCATACAGAACTACATTTATGCCGTACGATAGAACAAGCAAACATGTATAGAGTGTTGTAGCTTTGTAATTGGATGGTGCTATTATAGTTGCAACAGACTGTCAAAATTAAATAAGGCCTTCCAAAACTGAGAAAACCTTAGAATGCTAACTTACATGGTTTGGTAAATTGATTCCCGTATGCTGCAGTACTGGAGTCGATTAAATTAAAAACAAAGCAGCATATAGTAGTTCATACTTTTATCAATAGAGAGTTGAAAAGGGAAGATTGAACAGCTGTTAGTTTCTGCGTAGGCTGCTAAAGCGTAGAAATCATCATGGAGCAACGAGTGAATGTTAAATTTATTATTAAATTAGGGACAACTCCCCACAGAAATTTATGAAATGTTGAAAATTGTGTACGGTGATAAGGCCTTAAGCCGTACAAGCATGTTTGAATGATTTAAACGTTTAACAATTTCAGATAGAACCGAGCGCCTGTCAATTTCTTAAAGCCAAACTTCGCTCGCAAATTGTGGCTGAAGATCGCCGACTGATCTTCCAATTGATGGCAGATTAGTTGATCGTTAATGTGGAGACAATTCTACAAATTTTACATGAAAATTTGGGAAAACTATGTGCAAAGTTCGTCCCGCACCTCTTACGGATGAACAAAAACAAAGAACAGTTGCATCGTGTGCAGACTCAGTTCAGACTTGTCGCGATAATCCAAATTTTGTTAACTGCATGGTAATTGGTGACAAGTTATGGATGTTTCACTACAATCCTGAGAAGAAAGTCAAAGCATACAGTCATCCTCATCATCATCTGCCTCTCCATTTTGGATGTAGACCTCTTCCAATGAGTCCCATCTCTGTCGATCTTTTGCTTTCTACATCCAGTCATAAATTGCAACCCTTTTTATATCGTCCGTCCTTTTAAATCGTCTACATAGCCTAGATCTCCTTTTGCATCACCCTCTTCGTCCACCTATAATCCTTCATCCTCGCCACATGACTTGCCCATTTCCATTTTTGTTTCGAATATTTTTTCCACTATATCTGATCCTCTTGGCCATGTGTTTGTTCTTCGATCTTTTAGCGATATACCCTTATCTCTTGCTTGTTATTCTTCCTTTTCTTTCGTCAATGTCTACGTTTCAGCCGCATATGTGAGGACTTGCAAAATATTTTGATTGAAAAGTTTGTTTTTTAATTTCTGCTCTATTCTTTTAAAAACATCCTTCCAATTACCGAATGCTAACCACCTAATTTTATCCGTCTGTTAATCTCTTCTTGGTTGCTTTTCTTTAAACTAATTTCCTGCCCTAAATATGCGTAGCTATCGATGTCTTCTACAATGTTGTTTAAGTTTATTTGCAGTAGTATGGAAGAAAACCAAGACTCAAAAACATTCCTTTGAAAAAATCCAGAATCAAAACCATGCTTATAGTCGTTTCGATAAACACGATGTGATTCTTAAAGAATTTGTGGCTGATGGATAAACAGTAAATAGTGCAACGAAACTGAAGTGGTGAACAGATTATTGCAGCGTATTACTCGAGTGCGGCTGCAATTTCGAGAAAAAGGCAATTGATTCCCGGTGTATAAAAATGCATCTGCCCATTCTGCACTGATCGTAATTTCTCATGAAACACTACATTGTTGAGATCAATAACCTGACTTGGCACCAACAGACTTGTCTCCCTTTTTCAAGTAAAAACTATTCTCAAAGGCGTTTTAGGACATATTAGATAAAAATGTAACCGTCGAATTGGAAATAGTTATTTCAGACGCCTTTGCCGATTTATAAATTTTTAGAACGTTGCAGTAAATGTACTAAACTAATAGCAGATGAAATGTTATAACTTATAATACGAGGAACACAGGCGTTTTCAAATAACGTATGAGTCGATCATATTAATTTCTTTGGGACGCCAGAAATGTTGTAACGTTCGGGCGCTTTATTGAACGCAGCCTGTATGCGCGACCGTATTTAGATTTCTACAAACGCAGCTTTAATCCGAGTCTTCACGCTGTTAAGTGCGGGGAAAAGACGGAAGTCAGGCTGCAGCTCTCGACCTGAAGGTTACGCAGATTTTAAAATTACCCCCGAGCGTACAAATCACTGTAATTTACCAACAGGTAATTACTTTCGCTTTGTGCGGTACCATTCACGGTACGTCCGAAAAGGGGAATAATAGTTTCTCAAAAATCCCGAAAATATCGCTTAAAGTACCAATTAGGAAAATTCGCCGTATGCCCCAATTTTGAAAAATCTGCCAAAAGCAAGCGGTTTCGAAAGAAGCAACTGCAAAGACTCCACCACTACACTCAGAGACTGACACAAGCTTTACACCCCCCTGAAGGGCCAATTTTTCATAGAAAAAGGTAAACTTTCAAAACCACGCCTCAGCTGTTCCATTTACTTTACCGAGGGGGAGGCCCCCTGAGACGACGCCGTTCATTATGAAATCCTGTAAAATTAGTTTATATTTCGTATGTTTTATTTGAAGACTTTTTAGCGATATAAGAAAACACTGCGTGTACGAAGTCTTTCTGCAGTATCTTTTTTTTTTTTTTCAGGTATAATTAATTCAGAATCAGAGCTACGCTACGCTAGGGCATGCCATCGTTTATGTGTCACAATTCCGTTTAAACCCGTGACAATATAATCACAAACCGCTCGTCTTCCATTTTTTTATACATAATGGATTCAAGACAAATATACAGGATATAACTAAATGCTTGCCCAAACTTATGTTGGTGCGGAGAACTTCCTCCCAAAGTTTGGACAAGCATTTTCGTTACACCTTGAATAACTAACTATGTATAACCATAATTGAATCGACGTTACCTGCTGTGACATATAACATTGACAATTGATGGTTTGAAAACCGAACCATTTTGTTAACGGGGTTAGGCTGGCAAGATTTGGAATTTATGAACTTTTTTCCCTAGTTTTAGTACAAGTTGATTTGTACTCGACTAATTAAAACCCACTTCTAGCACTTCTTTCATTTCGATTAATAAGCCAAGCTTTATATTAGTGTTTTTGTTGTCTTTGTTTGGAGTGCAGGCCAAATTAGTCTGTCCCACTTTCCTTGTTCATGTTATAATCGCGATTAGCATGAGCTTATACCGTAAAATGCTTAATTATGTTTTTCGTATAATCCTAAAATGTCTTATAGACACCTTCATGGTTGGCCTGCGATGAATCATAACAGCGGTCAAACTTATTAGTTTATTGCAAAACCCACTTGAAGCAAAACAGGTGCAACTGCGAATTTCGCAATGTTTTTAATAAAAACTGTTTTTTATCCAAGAAACGCTCGAACGTGAGCTAATTGTGTTTGTTCGTTTGCCCACAAATATTTTGTTAACTAATTACAAACAAATCATTTACTTTCCTAGTGCTCGCTACAATAGCGACCCATTGTTACCTGTCTAAAATGTACAACAAAAGGTAATTAGCTTATGTTTGGACACAATTGCAGAAATCGGGCTTTCACAACCCTGATGATGATTTGTGTAAGGACCCGCTCCGAAATTTAGGACCCAATAAAGTCAGCCGAAATTACAAAATGTGGGCAAAGAAAACAAGTATCATATAATTAAATATGACATTACACGGTAGTTAACTTGTGGATTACATAAGAAACAAAATTAAACTTCTATTATTTTTTGCTTGTGTTTCAAGTATATTCGTAAATGATTTATTTAAATATAAACATTTCTTTCGCCTACAATCACTGCAATCAAACAACTGCAAGTCGAAAAGAATGTCCTGTGAATAATTCCTTCATTGTCTTTTTTTTTATAAAGTGTTTATTGAGTTATTTTTATTTGTTTTTGTGTACAGTTCAATTACGAGGAAGTGGGGATTTCATCTGTAACGGCAATTATTTACAGCTAGCGTTTTGTTTTATATTTATCATCAAAACAATGATGAATCGTATTTATTACCCTTTTGTTTGATCCATAATTACAATGTGATTATTGTTTTCCATCAAAGGCATTTGTTTTATTCCAGTTCCATTGTTTACTTTAACACACTCTTTACTTCCGGTAGTTAACCATTATGATAACCCATTTCAGCTTCTATATTTATTACTTATTAATAAGGCTATTCTTTTTAATACTATAATTTATTAACGTTCGATTTGTAATTAAAAGTTGTGAAATGTCGCCTTATATTTATGTAGTGGGAGTGAGTTAACGCAAAACAAAAGAAATAAGTGACACATTAATTTAAAAATTAGTTCGAGATATCCTTTATTAATTAAAAATATCTTAAACATTGCCATTCATAGAAACCTTCACTATTTACAAATATTCCCATTATAATTTAAAGCAGCTATAAAATACCTGTAAAATATTATTATTTATTATATTCAAGCACGTTCCTGATACTTTGCTAAATATTTTATCTGAAATTTCATAATATTTTATTTAGTTAACAATATCTGTTGTGAATAACTAAATAACAACAAATTTTTATTACCTATTTATTATTAGCTAACCATATGTTTATTATTAAGCAGAAACATCTTGCACTTTCGTACATCAATGATTTAACCGTATCCCCAAGTTTTAATAATAACAAAATTAATTTAAGATACTTCTGCTGATACTTTTAGGAATATTTGTAAGATCTTTAAAATCCCTAAATACAAAATTAATTTTAAATAGATACAAACCTACAACGTCTAAAAATTTTTTTTTGTTTTTCTGGTGTATCTCTGGAGCTAATAAAGCTGTTATCGCCAAATTTGGTTGATAATTGTAAATAATACCCTAATCTGAAAAATACAAACCCTCTAGAAGGGGGTTTTCTAGAGGGTTTGGGGTGATTTTCACCCTCAAACACTTGTGTGGAACACAATTTTTATTGAATACAGTTTATTTAATAGAAAAATGTGTAACAAACATTTTTTGTCTGCGTCATTTTTTTGTCGTTAGTCTTCTGGTTAAGGATTGTGGCACCCTTTCAAAAATCCGTGATGTATTTCTAATTTCATTACAATGATGCGTGGAGTGTTGTTGTAAAATATCAAGTCATCAACATGTGACGCATACACAAATTTTGCTAGGTGCTCCTACAACTAAACATCTACGGGATTTAAGTCTGGTGATCTAAGTGACCAAGCTCTTGCCTTCCTCGCTTGATCTATCTTCGCCCGAAAACATTATTCAAACGATCCTTCACTATTATTGGATAATGGGCTGAAACATCATCGTGCATAAACTACATATCTTGTCGGATATTTAAAAGGACGTCTTCAAGCAACAGTGGTAAGTCCTATTGTAGAAATTCGCGGCACTGGTCAAGAATATGGGTCCCAAACCATGTTCTAATTTATGTTCTAATTTATGTTCTAATTAGATAATGTAAACATTTGCTAACCTAACCGAACCTAACCTAACTTAACTTAACCTAACCTAATCTAACCTAACCTAACCTAACCTAACCTTGACCAGTACCAGGTTAGGTTAGGTTAAGTTAAGTTAGGTTAGGTTAGGGTAGGTTAGATTAGGTTAGGTTAGGTTACGTTAGGTTAGGTTAGGTTAGCAAATGTTTACATTATCTAATTATAACATAAATTAGAACATGGTTTGGGACCCATATTCTTGACCAGTACCAAATTCCCGATACCTAATGTTCACCATTTAGTCGTGATGAAAGTATAAAAAGTCCCAACAATCATCACCAACAATACACCAATACCACTAAGAGAACATTTTCGTGAGTCATTTAGATTTTTGTCGTACCGGTCATGACTATTGTGAAAATATTAAATAACATCCCTATTAAATACTGTTTCAGCTGTAAACAACAGCAAACTATTAAAATCTGGTGTACTTACGTTGCAAGACAAAATGCAACTCTTGCTGATTCATTATCAGGGCTAAGGTATGCACACGTTGTAAATGGTATGGGTGTAATTAATGACCATTTAATATACGCCATACTATCGAATGAGATTTACTCTTCTGACTAAAATACCTAATAAATGTATTCAAGAAAAACAAACTTTGTTTCTAAGGTCTGTTTCTTTTTAGTACATATTTCGACCTATGTTTATATAGACCTTTTTACTTATTTTGACGAGTTCTATATGCTTTTAAGAACGGAACATTATTTTTAAACACCCTATATAATAAGTTTTATCTTGCAGCAGCTTGCAAATACAAAAATCATTTTAATATTTCGAACACATTTGATAATTACTTCACAAAAAAGTGAGAGAATGATTTTTAGATATCAAACATATTTGAAACCAATCAAAAGATTACTAAATACGAGAATTAGATTATGATATGGTATTTGTCAAAAACCTCGCCGAACAAAAGCAAAAACTGAAATTATACGATTACAAACATAAATTTCATATTTAGTAGACAAACCGCGGAACTAAGCAAAATAAAAATATTGAAAAGTTGTCAGTGTTTACACCATGTCCCGGCGTTCTTTAGTACTGGTTAACACAAAATATTGTATATATGTATACTTGGTAGAAAAAGGTAAACGGCAGAATATTGACGAGAACAAAGCTATTTCAACCAAAAACTTAAAAATATTTATTGAGCAAGGCATAAGGAAAACAAATAGGATAAACTTGGATATTTCAAGGTTATGTTCTGGATGTTGGCACACCGTGCAAATGCCAACTTCTCGAAAATGTTACATGCACAGTTACACTGTCAGCAAACCTCTTTTTTAATTACCCCGTAATTCGTACGTCATTGTACCCGCCACAATATTGTTTTAAAAACCACGGCTTCAAAATTAAGACGTTTAAACATGTTATTGATTAAATAAATCGAATAGAACAACTTTTATAAACAGTATATATCCAATTCCATGGGTAAAGAAAATTAAAACCCATTAAAACCTATGGTCTCTATAGTCATTTGGCTCTAAACAGAACGTGCTGGTACCTCTTATGTCTGTGGCAGGCGTGTTATGTACACAAACATAGAGAACCTACTGTTGAACGCGAGCTCCGAACCGCGGAAAGTGTCTGGCACTTCCTTCCTGGATGTAGGATGGAACCCACGTCCTTCAGTATACACGGATGTTGTTCAACGGCAAATAAAACCTAGCACAGACGTATTATTAATTCTTCAAGTCAACTCAGTGGAAGGTATTATCAGGTGAAATCCAAAGACGAAATTACAGACTTACTCCCCATCGCACTTTGATAACTACAATCATCCACGATGCTGATATTCTAGCAATCCATGAAGATGCAACAATTGAGAATTTTGCAAAAATAAGTTAATGTAGCAAAAGATTCATTATGAAAATACCGCATAAAAACCAGCGCAGCCCAATGACATTTCTTTATTCGTACCCTTAAGTCACTGCAGCCATTGGGGCTTCACCTTGGCTGAACTAAATACAACATAAACTATCTACACTTAAGAGAAACCGCGAACCCACGCCCAAACGTCCCGAATTTCTCTGTGGCTTTGGCTGCAAACAGTAAAATCACTTGCCTACCCGAACCCCAGCTCAAAGATGTTAAAATCACCTCTCTCAAGAGAACCTGCCAAGAACTCATACTAAATAACACTCCATTTCCACAAGCTGAGGATGTCTGATACATGGGATGCTCTTAACAGAAGGCCAACGTGGACGAAACACATCTCTATCGAACGTAAGCAACTGGAATAAGCAATATTTAAACTTCATCCAATTTTCGACTTCTTCTAGTAACTGCAATTTGAAATTTTACAAAGATCCAACCACATCTGTTGAGGTCTTTGGAAAATATGCCGTGGCACGTGCATAATGGGGTATCCCACCAAGATATCTGGATGAAGCTTGTGATGGATCAAGTGAAGTGTGCATATGAAAAATATGGGTAACGTCTCCAATCCCATACAAATACCATATTAGATTTGCATTTTGGACAACCAGTACTACAACTAACATTTTCTGGAAATTCGTATCATTCAATAATCATATCCTTTACTTATTGCTCTCATGGGTATATTTTATACAACGAATAGGGATTCAAAAATATCTTGTGATCTTACGTCATTCAATTAGTTCTTACATTTTTAATAGATATACAATATACTTTAAATACCAGCCTAAACGTCTGGCTAAAAAAATATAAGAGAGAAAGATTTGTACGACTGTATAAAAGTGTTCCTCTGGAAGAGGTTTTCGTATACATGAAAAGGAAAAACCCTTCATACCTTCGTAATAATGAAAATCATTTCAAACTTCTTTAACAACGCTTTGCAATTTCAATATCAGTATTTTTAACTAAATGTTACAACGTTTGTGACATTTCAATTGAGACAATTGGATAAAGCATAAACCAGTTTAAAAGGCATTGATTTGCTTTTTCCGAGCCATAGCGGAATAACTTTTGTTCATACGAAAAGTTCACGAATCGCTTAATTGTACTTAAAAACAAATAATCCTGTTTAACAAATTTCCGTCATTTTTTATCAAAAAGTAATTGTAGTGTGGTTGAAATAATAATCGACTGGCGACTCTTTAGATTTCTAAGAAGCTAAATCAGTGCAAACAATCAAGAGAAACGATTGAAAGAAAAGAAAATGCCCCACTTTGTGATCTAAACACGCATTTTGGGTGTTCCCTAATAACTATTACCGTTTATTAATTGTTTGTTGTTCGTTGAAATGTATATTAATGGGTAACAGAGTTCCACTGAAACTATTTATAACGTTATATTTATTTATTAATTAGTTGTTGTACGAGGCTTGTTCAACTGAAACCCATCTTTGATCAACTTAGCCTTGAATACAAATCCAATAATTCAAATGACGTTTATTAATGTTAGTAGTGTTTGTAAGTAATACATTAATACGTTTCTGGCGTTTGAATTGGATTCTGACTTTTAAAACTCCGATTTTGAAAAGGCGTTTGTTGTTGAAAATCCGTCCAAGTTTGATCAACGTGCGGTCCTACCATTTTTATGCGCTGAAGGTGTGCAGCCATTGCAGATTCACACGCGAATGCAAGCAGTGTATGGAAATCCACCCAACTGTCAAGAAATGGTGGCGAAAATGTAAGAATGGAAAAGAGGGGACTGTGGATGAGCCGCGACCAGGTGCACGGTGTACTCCATTAACAGAAAACAATATGGTATGTGTGAAAGACCTTATTAGAGAAAACCGTCTGGTTTCAATTAGAGAAATTTCAGAAATTGTTGGTGCAAATGTAGGATCTGTCCATAGTATTGTTCGTAATCTGGGTTACAGCAAAGCTTGGTCGCAATGGTTTCCTCGTCTCTCATCGAACGAACAAAAATGCTTGCGCATGGACTCTCTGCAACACCTCACAGACTATAGGAAAAATAGTGATGACTTTCTTCTATTAATAGTTGCTGGTGACGAAACTTGGTGCCATTACTACGAGCTATCCAATAAGTTACCGCCGATACAGTTGAAACAATCAAGTTTACCACCACCGAAAACGTTTAAAGCCCAACCTTCTGCAGGCAAGGTGATGTTAACATTTTTTTAGACCATGAACGACCCTTGTTGATAGAGTTTAAGGAACCTGGAGTATGTGTCAATGCAAATCTATACAATGAAACTTTGAATACGCTTCATCAAGCAATAAGAGGAAAACGTCCAGGAAAACTTACGCGTAGGATCATTTTGCTGCACGACAATGCTAGGCCTCATGTTGCTAATGTGGTAAAACAAAATCTTCAACGAAAGAAATTGATGGTTTTAGAGCATCCACCTTATAGCCCGGATCTATCGCCTTGCGATTTTCATATTTTTGGACCGCTGAAAAAAGCGTTAGAAGGTCGACATTTTGAGTCTGACGCAGAAGTACAGTTAGCTGTGGAAGATTTCTTCAATCAGCAGCAACAAGAATTCTATAAGCAGGGTATACGTCGGCGAGTAAAACAATGGGACAGGTGCCTTAACTGTGACGGTAATCATTTGTAATTAAATTGTTGAATTTTTTATAAAGCAAAGATGGGTTTCAATTGGACACACCTCGTATCAGGCCCGGACTGGCCAGGTCGGCTGGTCGGCGATCGCCGAGGACCCCCGGCTCAAGGGGGTCCCAAAGGATCCCCCTACAAAAATAAAAAAATAAACTTAAAAGTTAAAAATTAGGCTCTGTCTTTAGTAGAGTTGATTTTAAATTTGTAATTATGTCGCAATCGCCTGTACAATGAATGTTAAACAGTTGTATAAACATTATATGCCCTCGGTCCCGGTTGTTATACAAACATCTTTAACAATCGTAAACCATGTAGTGGAGGAATTTCTCTTCTCTGTTCCACGGATTATGTTACACTGCTTAAACAAGTTAGTGAAAAAAGAAATGATTAACACTTCGATGTCTATTGTCTTGTAGTTGAAAGCTAAAAATTACGCAATTACAGTTAATAGCGGATTATAAGATAACGAGATTGATGTGGAAATAGAGTTGGACTTCAAGAAAACAAGAATTTCAAAGGAAAAAGTAATGCCTGGTGAAAATTCAAAAGACGAAGCTCCTGAAATGTCAACTGCTCAAAAGTATAAGTTAGTCTTTTTCGATATATTAGATAGTGCCAGGACGAGTATTGAAAGATTTTGCACAAACGAAGAAATTTTACAAGATTGTTCTTGGTTAGATCCAAAGAAATTTAGTGACATTGTACAGCTTGATAGTTTTCCTACGGGAGTCCTTTCCTGTGTTTCCAAACTTTGTAAAGTAGAAAAAAGTCGGTTATTGATAGAGCTGAAACAGTTTGCAGATCAGTACAACAATTTTATTTGTCGAAAGTTGAAAAAACGGAGGATGAAAAAAATCTAGACAGGCTAAACAAAGCAGAAGGAAACTGTGAATGTGACGATTTAGGATCTGAATCAAAAGAAAAAGAAGAAAATCTTTAAGTTTACTGCACTGTCAAGAAACAATGCTTTCAGTGTTTATCACGGGCTTTTTCTGTTCTTTTTGAACTCCTATGATCTTGACTGTTTACCAACCTGTATGTAGCTTACAAACTTGTACTAACTATACCTTGTACTCAAGTCACCTGTGAAAGGGTATTTTCTAAACTTAAAATAGTTAAGAATCGACTTAGGTCTACTGTAAGCCAAGATCTTATGTCCAATCTACTTTTCATGAACGTAGAAAGAAACCTGTTTTATAAATTGGATAAAGATAAAATTATAGATGAAATAGCCACAACCAGTGAAGAACTGACCGAAAAGCTGTTAAGTTAACTAAAATCATCTTCTGTGCTTATACACTGGTCAACAAAATTAGAGGAACACTTTTTTGAGCGCCTATAAGTTTTCCAGCAAATGATGGAAGCATGATTTTTTCTTGTTATATTATACTCTAGACCTTTATTGACAAAGTGCAAAAAGAATTACGGTGATTCGTTTGCTTGTATTCATCGTAGACGCCAAAATGTAAAGAAAGTCTCAAAACAAAGTGGTTTTTGACCACAAAGCAAACATCTAAAACTCTTTAAAATAGTCATTGGACACAGAAAACCGTCAGTTTTGACTTTTTCAATGCTTCTGAGTCCAAAATGCGTTATTTAAGTAAAATTGAAGTCGCGAGGGCTGTTGCTTTGCTTGAAGATGGTCCATCTATGCGATATGTAGCAAACCAGCTCTAATCGACTCCATCTGTTATCTGCAGAGCTTGGCATATGTACCAAGAAACGGGTAGATATTCCAGGAGAATTGGACAAGCCCGCGAAAGAAAAACTACTCTTCGGGGGGACCGGTATATTGTTAATTCTTGTCTTTATGAACGAACTGTTACTGCTCGTGAGCTACAAAATCTACTACGAAATTTCACCGGTGTGACAATTTCCAATCAGTCGGTTAGAAGACGACCCAAAGAAGTCAATATGACTTCTCGCAGGCCTGTGCCAGCTCCTCGCTTGAGCAGGAATCACAAAGTTAGCCGTCTAAACTTTTCCCGCGAACATGTGCAATGGCAACTTCGACACTGGAGGTCTGTGCTTTTTACAGACGAATCACGGTTTCGTCTAACTCGCTGCCATGGTCGTATACGAGTGTACAGACGTCCTGGAAAGCGATGCACTGCCGCGTGTATACAGCAAGTAGACCGATTTGGAGCTGGATCGGTCATGGTGTGGGGTGGCATTAGTATAGACGGTCGCACAGACTTGGTTGGCGTTCCTCAATGTCTCAACGTACAAATTTATGTTGAGTCGATTCTTCAAGAACATGTTGTGCCATTTGCGAGCAATTTCGGCGATGATTACATCCTACAACAGGATAATTGTAGAGTTGATACCGCTAATTTAAAAACAAATGTCCTCCAAGAACAAGAAATCCAAGTGATGGAGTGGCCAGCCATGAGTCCAGACTTAAATGCAAACGAACACGTTTGGGATGTACTCAACAGGCGCATTAGGAAGCGTCCTGTTGCATCTCAGACTTTGCAAGGGTTGCCTGAGGCCCTTGTTGAAGAATGGCGAAATTTACCACAAGACACGTTAAGACGTCTTATTCGCAGCATGCCTCGGCGTTGCCAGGCTGTTATTGAAACTAATGGAGGGCACACGCGCTAAAGCTTGGTATTCGGGCGTTAACAGAATTTCCATTACATTTTGAGTAATAAAACACATTTCGATTTTGGTAGTCTTCTCAATAGTTTGGTAATACTCAAGAAAACCGTTTAATTAGAGCATATTTGTTGTTTGTATCTTGTTAAGTAATGTTGAAAGCACAATGTACTAAAGTTGATACTTGAGTCTGTCTTTAATTTAAAAAATTATGCACGGCTAAAGAAGTGTTCCCCTAATTTTGTTGAGCAGTGTATTTAAAATTTTTGTATTATTTTTTTTTCTAAATTTCTGGCTTTACAAACATTATTTATCTTTACTTCTTTGCAAGTTAGAATGTTAAATCAAACTCTACTTTAATTTTTTTTTATTTAACTTGCAATTAATTCATTAGGACAGTTGTTTCTTTTTATTATAAAACATGTACTACCATAATAGCCATGAAAATTGCAATAAAAAGATAAATTGTTTCCTTAAGTAAGTATGCTTGGCTTATTCATTGACGTTTTCCCTCATCAATGTATATTTTGACTGCGGTGTTACATAAAATTTAGCTTATGACTGTAATATTGTGGTTTTGTTGCCTGAACTAAAAATGTTTCTCACTCTCATGTTCGTAATTAACCACTTGTAGTTTACTAATATTTTTAAATCCAGTTTTTGAATAATTTAGATATAATAAAAAAAGTAATGAACATTTTTTTAAATATAATAAAATTAATTATGTTTAATAAAGTTAAAATTATTTTTATTAAGGTCTTGCTTACGTTCAATTACTTTTTAAGCAGTGGCGGCTAGTACTAAAGGGCACAAGGGCACGTGCCCACCCAACCACCAAGATAAACACAGAAAGAAATTCGCATGTAATTCAGTGCATTATTTTAATTTCATTATTTTAACGATGGTATCAAATTTTCCTTCCGCACCACAAGCGCGGCTAACAGCCTCAAAACTATTTTCCGGGGAACGCTCTGATTTGTACCTATGTA
>JABXWE010054992.1:0-16214 GCA_014611495.1 Limonius californicus
TACGTCTCATATGACAAAAATCCCTCGATGAAGAAGAAGAACAGACAGTAGCATTATCTATTTATAAAATATTGAAATATATCACACAAATACAAACCTCTAGCACAATTATGTTTTCTAAAGGCCATACTGCGATATTTTAATTATTAACTGACTAATATAATATATATTTATTGGTAAATTGAGTATAAAAACAAAATCGCTCCCAATAGAAAACAAAATTTTGGTGAAATTATTAATAAATAGAAATTGTGTTACGGGCCAAAGGAGCTTTTTCGTCGACCCTCAACAGGATAGGTGGAAAAAGGCCTACGGCTTAGCTCAGCGGAGTACTAGGGGCGGTTCCCGGAAACCGCTTACGGGAGGGAAATCTTCCTAGTGGTGTACAGGGTAGGTCAAAATTAACGGGCGCGACCTTCCAAATCTCAGCAGATAATCAGTTCTCGTAGAAGGCCGAGAAGCCAGCAGCTTACGGGAATCGGACTCACCTTTATTGTGCCTCCCTCCTGTTTATAAAGCTTACAAAGTTCATGCTCACAAAGATAAATATACACAAAAATAAAAGATGTGGTAAATTTCAAGACAAATATAATTCAACTTCTTTTAGATTACTGACATAATACAAAAAATATAACGATTACATTGAAAATGGTAATATTTATGGATAATTAATAGAAGATTTTGTTGGAACGTTCGAACTGAAAAAGGCTCGCTGTCAGTGGCGTGCGATATTTAATTTCTTAGAACAGATCTACCTAGCCAGTGGCATCTGATTTTACAATTTAATACAATTTATGAATACACTTTACACTTAACCAAAAGAAGAAAGGACAACTAGCGACTGAAGGTCGCTTTACGTCGCATTAAAAAAAAGGTGAAACTTGAAAATTAAACTCGGAAAAAGTTTTCACCACACAATTAGAATTTCTCCTACCTTAGTGTTGCTCGGTAGGGAGCAGAGAGAGGGACCTGAGATCTTCGGGAAGCGGAAAAAATTCGCTGACACGCCCCTGAAGATTGGATCGAATGGAGATAAGGGCAGGACTTTTTCGACGTCGAGAGAGAAGAAGAGACGGAACTTCAGATGCCAAGATCCCCGCCGCTGTACTACTGTACTCTGCTAATATAATTAATCCGACACAAGTCGAAGATTCTTTGCCCAACGCAAAAAACGAAACGATAATTCAGTTATCAGAAGAGCTGCTAAACAACCTGATATTTCAAAAATAAAGCACGTCAGGTCACTCCCAAGGCCTAGCGTCCACTCTTTTTCTTAATTTATCAACGGTCCCCGAGATAGAATCGGGTGACCGGGCCGAACGAAGGTGGAAAATCAACTGCAGAGGAAACGCAATATGAATATGCATTGGCCCAAAAATATTACACCACATTACGAAATATGATGCAAGAGTTCTGGAACAAATTTTTACACGTGCGATTTCCGAGAAACATATCACTACTAAGGCCATGCTGCTGATAAAAAGGATCCTCAGAATTATTTTTGGCCGGCGGTAACAGACTAAATACACATGTCAAACGTTCGATTAAGTTTCGAAAGTTGCCTCCCATAAATTTAATCTTTGAAAATAATGAAAATTGTAATCAACATAAGAACGGCAAATTAAAATAGAATTTTAATTCCTATGAAGCGGTAAAATTAAACGAACACTTGTTGAAGCAGTGCGAATACACAATGCCACTCGACGTCTCAGTGAAATGCGGCCGATCGGCCGATTGTTCGGACCTCGTTTGAGGCGACCGTATTTCGCTTAGTTAAGTTTAGGGTGCATGTTGAATAAATGTTTAGTGTGTAAGGGAGGCCTGCAACCCCCTGATGTAATGCGAAAGCGGTTCCGGGGAGGAACGGTAGTATGAATGAACGGGAAAGAAATAAATAAATAGAAATAAGCGGAATCATTCCAACTCCATTCTTTTCTTATCATCTTAGAAGTAATAAGAGAGTCATAAGCCTCCATGCTACAAATAGTATTTGAAACTAATACTAATAATGCAAAACAATAGCTCAACAATTAAAGTATTTGAATTAATATACCCTGGGTATGTATTTTACTCCCTTTTTAATTTTACTAAGCAAATTTGTCAACTCTAGTTTTGTTGGGAATATTTTATTTCGCCAGTTTATTAAATACGCTTTACACATTTTAAACTGATAGCAATTTGTATGTTGTATGGTTAAGATAAGCCCAAGTTTGCCTGTTTTATTTGAACACTAATTCATCGCCTGACTTTTATCTGTTTAAGTAGTTCCATTTGTTTAAGTTTCTGTTTTGTTGCTGAAAATGTATTTAGTTATAATTGCTAGTGTTTATCTATGCATTGCTCATGAGTTGTCTTCCTTAATTTATGAATTAATACATTGCAGTCATCTATTAACAAAGCAGATTCACTATTAAGAAGCAATCGAAAACGTGTCTTTCAATCTTTAAATCACAAATATTGAATCTTTATTAAAAACTAGGACTTCCATTCTTGAAGTTCTTATTGAATAATAATAACAACTTCACCTTTAAGTTGTTATTATTATTCAATACGCTGGAGTGAACAATTTATATGAGACCGGAACAAACCACAACGATTTAATCCTGGCAGCTGATGATGATGAACTTCACCTTTAAAAATAAAAATAATAATTTATTGAAATCTGGCAATCACAAATTAACTTGTTACACTGTAATTATGTGTTCACAGGCCAGACATGAAGTAACTTACATAGGTACTACACACAGGATATATAAGCTTCTTTAAATACAAGCGTCTGGAAAAATCACACTAAGTTAAGTACATTTTAGGATAAAACCACGTATTAACAGCATACTACAAAATATTATACCGTTACACAAAATACGATATGTAGGAAATTTGATATATGGAACAGAAACAAAACCGTTTAAATACGACAGAAATGAGTCTGAATTTTCAAATATGTATTTAAATGTAGGTTACGTACATTATGACTTAAAATAATTGGTAATTTTTGTAGTAAGATACAGTTAAATACAATTTTTCGTAGGAAACATGTTTCACAGTTGTTTAAACTACAAAACACTATTTCAGGTACATTTTCTTGGCGCTGAAATGCTCTCTGAATCTCGGACAATCCAGTTAAACATAATCTTCTTCAGAAATGGAGCCCAAACTATTGTCTTCTTGGCCTTCGTTGCTTTGGAGTTCTGTTTCTTCAGTTTCTTCTTCAAATTCTTTATTTGTAACGCTGTGTCTAATATCCCGGTGATTAGGACAAACTTTATTCCGTGCTAATTTACCACAATTTAAAACGACTTCGTCAATGTCTTCGTACATAGATGATTTAGAATGTTTTCTACCTGAATCTAGGTCTTCGCATTGAACTATGGTAGCATATCGATTTGTTTAAATTGTAAGTAAAATGTTCGGGAGTATACCAAAACGCACTGCTTTGTCTGTTTTCCTTGCCTGTCGAGTTCGTCTAAGAGCTGAATTTCTGCGTTATTTCGCCATTTCATGATCTTAGTGAGATGAGTACACTATGCCAGAATGCAAATGCAACAGCAAACTAAGTTCGTGAAATCGTGTGGTAAAATACAAAGGTTTGTTCCATAATTAATGAATATACACAGGTGTGTGTATTCATTAATTATGGAACACACGAAGGGTTGGAAAATTCCCGATGACAGTGGTAAAGTAGATTTCAAATTCCGAGGAAAGCACAATATACCTGACATTCCAATATACATACCTACAATACAAGTTTGATATTATTCATGAGATAAGTAGCCGATTTTTGGATTTTTAATACTAACTATTCGTAAAATTAAAATTAAAAATTCGACAGAAGGGACAAAAATGAAATTCTAAGTTCTTTCATTGGTAGGATCCTGGAAAAAAATCGTTAAAAGGAGGAATTCGCTATATAGAAGTTCTAAATAGAGAAGTTCTCGACTGTATTTACATTTTTATGCTGATAAACTTAAATTAGGTATACTAGAAACTTTATAAATTTATATGAATTCAAAACCTACACTTTAAATGAATAAGCAAGCAAATTTAACACAAAAATTTGCCATTACTAAACTTTTCGGTTAGAAGACCAAGACTGAGACCAAGACCAAGATCAAAACCAGCAGCAAATATGCTCTCTTCATAACTAAATATGTTTACGCTGTAATATTTTGATTCACATCGAAATCCCACCAAGCAAATAAGAGCTAATAAAAATCAGTATTAATTATTACTAATATTGTATTTAATTATTGCAGAATAAATTTCTCCTTGCTTTATTAATCAACAAGTAATTGTTTTTCATATTACTTGAATATTGATCGACCTCAACGTATCCCCGTTTCATTTTATTATTTCTACGAAGCGCACTTTAATTTCATAAACAAGTAGAAGTTATTGTTCGAACTCACAGCCACAAAAAAACTAAAAACGCTAACTGCAGATGCACGACTGCGAATACACAGAATTTAATTAAATGCGCGGTAATTAAAAATCAAACGCAGGTCGCCCTAGAAAAACATTCATATTGTTGTTCGTTTATCGGGCGCAGTTTTCTTTATGTAGGGGTGTGAGAGTGCCATGTGTCTGGTAGAGCGTGATAAGAAGATTCCCTGGTGGGTTTTGGAGTTTGTTGTTGTTATGGCATATTTAGGGTTATTTAATGCGCCAACTTTGATTTTCTCTGCATGCGCTGGGAATTCCCAAGACAGACTTAACTGCAGTACCGACCGCGTTTTAAAGTTTGAATCTAAGTTGAAAAGGAATAATTTTTGGGAAAACGCTAATTGGCTATATAGCTATACAGAGTGTATCACAAATAGGTACAAATATTAAATGCGATGGTAGATTACAATATATACAAACTAGAAAAAACATTTCTTTGGCAATGGGACCCTTAAGATATGAGAAAATAATAATCGAAAATTTGACCCAAAATTGT
Organism: Limonius californicus; assembly: GCA_014611495.1. Classification (NCBI taxonomy): domain Eukaryota; kingdom Metazoa; phylum Arthropoda; class Insecta; order Coleoptera; family Elateridae; genus Limonius; species Limonius californicus. The sequence goes on from JABXWE010054992.1 coordinate 4,940, forward strand.
TTGAGTAGCGCAGGACAATAAGAAAAATTTGATTTCAAAGACATGTTATGCAAAGGAGAGTAAGATAGAAGTGCAAAAAAATTTCTTATCACCTACTACAAACCAATACTATTAGGTAGGTCAGTAATTTTATTCAGTCTGTTGTTGTTATCACAAGCCAGACAAGTTTTTACGTGTTTGCCGCTTCGGATTTACTTTATAATTGGGTAATAACCTTCTACAGCTTAAATACATTTTCTATGTATCATCAGCAGTTCTCAAACAAAATTATATTTTATTTTTTAATTCAAAAAATAAACTTGATGATTTTTGAAAAATGAATAGTACCATTAAATTCTACTCGAGCCAGTCTATTACTGGTTTAAATATTTGTACCTATTTCTGATACACCCTGTATAAATGTTTTCGTAATTCTCTATGCTTCTTTTTGTTTATTGATTTATAAGTTTTTCAATACATTCGCAGTTTATGTAAAAATATGGAAAACAAATAATCTCTTTCCTTTGCTACTACATATTCACAGGTTTAGTGAATTCTGGTAAGTAAATTCATGTAAACCTTAACTTAATTTAAGCAGAAACAAGGCCATTTTTAGAGAACTACAATTCAACAGATAAAAAGTAACACAGGATTTCTAATAGTTTTAAAAGTTTCTAGCTTTTTCTTCACATTAGATAATGTATATTCATTGGCCAATGTTCTACTTTAAAGAGGTTAGTATTTATGAATAGTTGTTGATTTTTACTTTGTTAATATTACAAGAACAACAATGAGCTTCTAAAACATAGATTACACGTACAGCTACGTTATCACGAACGCAGATATCTACAAATGGGCGAAACAAAACTATAACACTTTCCAGTAGTTTACAAAATCGCTGTATATGTACAGATTTTTTCTATCACACCAACTTTTTACTCTATAGAGTGCCCTCCCTTTTTCCCAAAAACTCATACAAGATATACATTTTATTCATATAAAAGTTATATGTTGTTACTGTAAATCAAACTGAAGCGTCCGGACATCTCAATTGTGTATAAGTACTGAAGTTCTACTTCGAAACATACATCCTAAGATAAAAATTTACACGTATAGCTTATCCTGGAATGCTCAATCTGTGAACAATCTCGCTTGATGCTCCAACAACAGTCAGCAATCATATGTGTATCCCATCTACCTTGATACCGTGCCTCCATGATCTTCAAATCTTGGTGGAATCGTTCGCCTTGATCATCACTGACTGCACGAAGGTTTTTGGGGGAGTCAGCAAGATGGCTATGCAGAAAATACACCTTGATGCTCATGTTGCAACCAAGCACTTTGAAGCTCTCCAAGAGTTTCTGAACAATTTCGGTGTAATTGTGTGCTCGTTTATGTCCAAGAAAGTCCTTGACAAGGTTTTCGAATGACAACCAAGCATTGTTTTGGGGTTCTGACATTATCCCGATGAAATGTTCATCTTTAATGAGCTGCCGAATCTGTGGACCATCAAATACACCAGCCTTTATGTTTTCAAACGAAAAGGTAGGAAATACAGAAATAAGATACTTGAAACAGTTCTCTTCAGTTGGCAAAACTTTGACGAATTGCTTCATAAGACCCAGTTTTATGTGCAGAGGTGGGATTATAATGTTCTTTCTGTCAACAAGTGGCTCATGTAAAATGTTCGGATCACCAGGTTTGAGGTCAGATCTTAGAGGCCAATTCGATTCCACCCAGTGCTTCTCACGAACCCTGCTGCGCCACAGACAAAGAAAACAGGGATACTTTATGTATCCACGTTGCTGGCCAAGAAGGAGGGAGACCATATTACGGTCAATACAGATGATCCAATTGTGCTTGTGATACTGCAACAGATCAACGACTCTCTTTATATCTCCATATTCTTCACGAAAACAAACTGAATGACCAGTTGGGACTGCACCAAATCGATTGCCATTGTGGAGGAGTATACACGTCAAGCTCCGCGTTGAGCTGTCGATGCACAGTCGCAATTCAATTGCTTTATAATTTGGAATTCCCAAAACCTCCATTAGACCCTGTATGTTATAGCAATACACAAAGCCACCGTCACTTCGAAAGTACTACAGAAATTCCCTTTCTCTTGTTCGAAAGTAGCATACCTTCGCTCCTTTTTCAAGCAAGTTTTTCTTCTTCAGTCGTGATGCTAGGAGTTCTGAAGCCTTTTTGGATGGTCCCAAATCTCGTGCCAAATCATTCAACTCATGCTGATCAAATCCTTTACGAACTGAGTCATCGTTAGTTTCAAAATCTTTATCGTTGCTATCACTTAGTTATTCACTAGACTCCTGTTTTTCGAAAGAGGATAGTTCAATGAAAACTGGGCGTATAGCTGATAGTAGACTAGGATACTCTAATTTACATTTATTTTTCTTGTTATACCCTGACGTTTTTACTATACAAAAGTAACAGTCACTTGAATAATCTCTGGGCCCTCGCCAAACTATAGATAAACCAAATGGCAATTTATCACGTATTCCCTTCGTCCACATCCGTAAACCCTCGACACACTATTCACGTTTAAAACCGCTAGAAAATCGAAGTCAATAGGAATTATGTTGAAAATTTCCCAGTGTTATTTAAGGTGTCAGCGCCAGTGTGTCCCAGGGATTAGAGCACTAAGCTCCGGTGCGGAAGGTCGGGAGTTTAAACTCACGTCACTTTAAATAATTGGGCACCTGCGTTAGAATGAATAAGGGGTAATAATGCGGTTGGCTAATGTGTGATGCTCACCACATCACCATGTATCATTAATTTGGCACGCGACAATCGGGTGTGACAGCACGGACATGGGAGCTCTGACCTTCCGTCTTGTAATTCAAATCTGACTTTAAAAGAGATTGATATATGAGCACGTATAAAGAGCGTTAATCTACAAATATTAAACAATAAAAATAATCAGATACACTGTCTATCGTACAGAAATATTCTTTGGCAATTTAAATAATTTACTTTTTAATCTTTTTTTATTAATAGAAATTATGAAACCGCGCAATGTTTGTGTAGTGTAAAATGAAGTTTTTCTAAAATTCTTTAAAAATGTTAAAAAATATTGAACGTTTTCTATTACCTACATATGTGATTACCGAAAGTTCAAAAAAATATAGTGAGTAAAAAGACCTTTCAAGTTGTTCTTGTGGAACAATTAAACGATACAAAATAGCATTCCTCTTTATTATATTGGTGTGTCTTATCTATATTTTAGCAAACCTACAAAGAATGGGGCTTTAAAGTAAATACCAATAAAACAGAATACTTAGTGACAAACTCCGAAGCAAAGTTTAAAATACTAATAAACGATGAAACTGAAATCAAACAAATAGACAAGTATAAATATCTAGGTGTCACTGTAACTATAGATGGATTTGGATCGCCCAAATTAAGAGTAGAATAGGACAAAGTAAACGAATTATAGGATGTTTAAACTCAGTCTGGTGAGACCAATATATAAACAATAAAACGAAGAAGCATATCAGAAAAGCGTTGGTAGAGTCGGTATTGTGTTATGGATGGGAAATATGGACAATAAAGGCAGAGCACAGGAAAAAATTAACACAGTGGAAATGGATTACTTACGTGGTGCGCGAATATCCAGGAGGGAACATATTTCTAACGAAGAAACAAGAAGGAAAATGAAATCACAGAAAATCGTAGTAAGAAGCCTGAAATGGTTCGGACATTTGATGCGGATGGAAGAAAGCAAATGACTTCAGATGGTGACTGCTGAAGACAGAGAGGCATTGAGAATTGGAACTCGTAGCATCTTCAGGTCTTGTCGGATAACTTTCTGCTGGTGCCTCTTGTAAAACGACTGTTGACGTTCGTTTCCGCTGGGACTATGTATACTTCTTGGACGTTCCGTGTGGTTGCGCTTTGTTGACTTCGGGGTCGGTTGCGTGTGACCGGACCGGCTGTGACTGAGGTGGTTTTGTGATTGCTTGTTGGTTTCTGTTGTATGTTTGTTTTTTGGCGAGAACCGATCTCCAAGCGAATGGTAGTCTTTGGGTGTCATCACGAGAATTTAGATTTCTTAGGTGTTTCTTGATTTCTATAGCTTCCCTTATTATTCTTGATTTCAGGTGTCCTATGTTGGCCATACTTTGGTGTTTTCGAAAGCAATTTTGTGGGATGATGTGCTTACGTGTTGTGCCAGTGATAAAGTCTTGTCGTTCTTTCGTACGGCATTTTCGTGTTCTTCTTTTCTTACATTGACTCGTCTATTCGTTTGACCTATGTATGTTTGACTGCAGTCCTGACAAGGAGTTTCGTAGACACCTTGATTCTCCAAGGTTATCCTTGTTTTGAGGTTTCGTAGAGTGGAGCTGATCTTTCTGTTGGTTGTGAATGTTGTTTCCACATTGTGTCTTCGTAGAATTCTAGAGATTCTGTCTCTTGTTCCTTTGACGTATGCACGTATGGCAAGTGGGTTTTGGATGTAGGTTTTTTCATCCTGTAGCTTCGCTCGACTAGCTTGAAGCTATTTTGTCGTAGAGCTTTTCGAAGTTTCTTCATTTCTTTGTCGATGTCTTTTGGGTCTGCGAGTTTTTGTGACCACCCAGTCTGTCCCAGGACCAAGAAGTTGCTACGCGGAAGAATTCCTAGAAGGTGGTTTCACCACGATAACGTCTGTGTTCTAAAGTAAAAATTTTTGGCAATGTAGGTGATTGGCCATGATATTTTCATTTATTCATCTAAGCTACCACAACGTTAAATTATGTGTCTATGTAATTACTATGTATTCACGAATCTATTAAGTGCGTTTTATAAAATAGCTTTCAAGTTGGTATGATGCATTTGCTTTTTTAAAGTTTAGTTTTAATTGCACTGAAAAGTTTGTCCAGTAAAAACCATTGTTTAAGTTATAAAATGATTAGTTCATTAATTTTTTTTTCGGTAGAGTTAACTGTGACGAGGAAATTACATCTGGATTAATGTTTAAACTTTCAGTACGCATAGAATTTCTGTTAACAATCTAAAAATTTGTGGTTACATATTCTCTTCAATAAACTTGCACTAACGTTGTCATCAATGGCACACAACCTAATTCGTTACTTAAATAGTTTATAACTAGGTCGGCGTAGGTTTCCGAAAAACATATATAAGTTGTAGAAACACGCCGTTTTGAAAAATGGCTTTGGCAGTCTATAATATTTGAGAACGGTAAGGAAAAGTCTCCTAATATGGGATGGTTCTCGATACGAAGAATGTTCTTATTTATTTTTAATACCATCCATCTAATTATAAAATTATGAACTCAATACTATCGATTATTTAGTGCGCACTTAATTTATAGATTTATGTTTTTACCCTACGACAATTAAATTGAAAATGCACGTAAACTAGTTGAAAACGTGGCTCCAGGCCCTTAAACTATTTGGTAGTTCTTTAAAGTTTAAAGAATCGATAAAAAAGTACTGGGGAATTCAAGACATATACCTACTTAACAAAAAATGTTTCGTTGTCATTAAATCTTTTCTTATATAGAAACGTCCTGTATAAACCATGTTAACTGTTATTTAGTATCTTTCCTTTTACGTAAACCCAGATTGTTCAGTGTATTCTTCAGTTTGATTTGTTTATTTTCAAAATTTTAATAACCATCCTGTACATATTTTTCTATTAATCTTATTATTTTTTTGGTGTATATCCTAAGATTCACTTTTATGTGGCGAAAATATTATTTTAAAAAATAAACTGTGATCTCCCTCTTTAATAGAATAGTATAGTCAATATCAAAAAGACTTTTACATTTTTAGCAGTTTATAATGCATTTTAAGGAATAAATTGCACATCTGGTAGTTTTAACATGCTTTTTGTCTAGAAGATTTCGAAAAATAAGATTTGTCCGAATTTTCTTGTTAAAACAAATTTATTTTAATGTCAAAATTTGCATCGAATGACTTCTGCTATTTACAGCGGTCTTTAATATTTGCTGATATTTGTTATTATTTGGTGTTTTTATGGGTCGAGTATTCAAAGAAGTAACTACTGCTGCGTTTATTCACATTCGGACTAGTAATTAAAACTATGTAAATCCTAGTATTACATCAGATCGTTGGAACAGACGTTTTACAATTTCCATCAATTAGGTTCCAGAATCGACGTTTTGCTCAGGAAGCTCTACCGATTCAGCAACTACCACACGTTTCTGACCTTACGTTGATGAAATTCCTATTACCTAATACGCCAAACCGACATTAGTTTCAATAGATATTACTCGTTTACACGTATGTTGATGTGTTTCGCATCGCTTTCAAAAGTAATACAAATACAAGTAAATAGTTGCAGTTAGGGAAACAGCAATTTCCAAAAGGTTTTTGGATTTACAAATATTTTTTAAACTTTAACCGCTATTGGAGATTTTGGAATAGAAAACCAGGATCTTGTTCAAATTCAAAGTACAGTGTACTGTTTCCTTATCTATGGATGCTGGCTTGTATATAGCTTATAAAATGACGTATTCCACACCGAAATACATATAACCTGCAAAGAACCAACAAGGTCTGTGGAAATGACTAATACAGTTCTGACTTATCGGGTGATAACTATCTGCCTATTTATTAAATTTTATTATTAAATGAACGAGTTGTGGTGAAATGTAAGTGAGGTACTTTGTAAATTGTAGACGTAAAGAAATAATTCCGTAAATGCTTACTATTTATAGCACACGGCAGCGTTTTCCTCGCAAAGTTTGTTCGAAAATGAACAGTTTGATCAGATGGATATCCAATATTCAACGCATATATTGTGAAGCAGATTTTTCTAATAGTTTTGGAAATTATACTGGTCAGGTACATTCAAGCACAAACGATTCTCTGACTTCTCTCAGCATCGATGAAAAGTTCAGACAGTTGGAAGGTATAGGATTTACATATAGGTAGATTAGGGTTGTACATGAGTAAACATCGTCAAAGAACCAATATACAGTACATAAACATTTGTTAAAACTGCGTTATTGGGGCCTCTTTCCTTGCGGTTTTTAAACTAACATAGTAGAGTAGACAACATATCCAACAATGAAATAAGGTAAAAAAGGTAAAAAGCAGATTACTTCCATAGGCACGGAAGGTCGCGGAAGCCTGAAACTGCACACAAGATGAAAATATTGTAAAAATAATCTTAAAGACTGGCAAAACAAAACTTCCAAAAGTAGTGGAACAATACTTTTACTAACTACCAATTTTTAAGAACGTAATGTACACTTATTTATTTGTCGTATACTATACGTATCGTCTTTTACATTGACTGCAGTTCGCTCCCCAGCGTTCAAGTGCACAGCCCTAAGGCCCAAGTGGGACAGGGAAACGAATACAAGAATTTGTCGATGTAAAATATTTCTTTTAATTTTCGATTGCTAGGTCTTGCATAAATCCTTAACAATTTTGGGTTAACCGTAACTGTAAATTTCAAATGCAAATTGTTATTCTAAAATTGATTTCTTGCTGAATGCATTACAGCGAATTTCTTTCATCTTGCGCGTATTAGTAGATTTTATAATTCATTAAAGTCTATATCATGGAAGAGCAGTAGAAGTTGACGTTTTCGTCGCTTTGTGTCTGCTTTACAGCACCTGAGTGGAAGATCACAGCCAGGTGGGGCGAACCCAGAGATCTCCCCATTGTTCCGGGATAAAACAATTATTGTGGCGGAAATCTTCTTCCCTTCGTGGATTGGCTACGCTCAACGCACAATCACAAAGCTGCGACTCTTCCCCAGCTCATATATGTGAAATCTGCTTAGCCGCTGTTGTTGGTTGTCCGTGTATGGAATTTAATATAAGTAATATGAGTGCACTTTGCATTCAAATAATATTTTTACCTGAATGCATTTGTCCTCAAATTTGAAGATATAATTTTTAATGTAGTGAGATAAGTGGATATTTTTCAATGAAGTTTGTCTGTTGGGTTTTTATTTATCAATAGTATGTTATGGATATCATCAAATTTTAAAATGTCGTAGTATGAAAGAATTATTGGTTCAAGTAATGTAAGTAATTGAAAGTCCTACAGTTGAAAGGAGAGTTTGAAAATAATGACAACACTTCTTTAACATGATCCAGAGGTGGAAGCTGAGGATGCGAATAATTTCAGAAACCTGGAGACTTCATAAACGTTGCAGTTTTTTATAAAAGTTGAGGAGAGGCTTTATCACTTCTGCGGATGTTCAACACGTTTCAGTCAAATTTCGAAGATTATATCTAAGAACATCATATTATTAAGTTATGATATCGGTAGGTAAACACAATATTATTAGATAAATTATTCGTAGAAGTCTCCATTCTGCATTTTCAGAAAAAAACATTTTCATTTTATTTACAGGATTGGAAGAAAAGTGGAATGAAGAGTACATATACTAGAGAAATAATGGCGAAATAAGTTAAATTGAAGTCAGATTGAGTATAATGTAAGATTGTAATGGGTACACTTCAAAATATAGCTAACTTTCATATGTAGAGTTGTCGTCAAAGACATTACATACTGAAATTTTTTTTTATTTTGGTCATCTTGTAGAATTCCTTATTTGTTATTGAGTAAAGACCATTTCAGTGTTATAATTCAGGAAAGGAAAAATGCCTTTTTTAAAACTGTTTCTTGATTTAAAAAGGCTACTAAAGTAGACCAGCAAAATAAGTTATATAACCAAATAAAATGATGATTAGATGCTAAAAGCACACTTTAGGCAAAACAATTTATAGCTTTTACGCAAACAAAAAAAATTCATTACAAGTACAGTACAGTCACGATCTCTCTCTCTCTCTATCTAGCAAGTATTGGACGTAAACCTCCTCCATACCTCTCCACTGATTTCTATATCTCGCTGTTCGCATCCATCTTAAACCTGCCACTTTTTTATACCGTCCACCAATCGTTTTTGGGGTCTTCCTCTTCCTCTTTTACCATCCCATGGTATCCATTTATTAATCCATCTGTTATCTGATAATCACCCATTATGTCCGGGCCATTTCCATTTCGTTCTACAGCACCGGTGACCTTTGTTTTCGGTCTGATGTATTCGTTCCTCTTCCGATCTTTTAGAGTTATTCCAAGCATTGCTCGTTCCATTCAACATTGGGTTGTTTTTATCTTTTTAACATTACTTTTGTGAAAGTCCTGGTCTAAATTTCGCATGTTAGAACCAGCAATACACACATATCGAATACTCTGGTTTTCAAATATTGAGGTATTAATCTGTTTTTCACAATGTAACTTAAACGTCCAAAAGCTGCCCATGCCATTCTAACTCTTCTGCTTATTTCCATAGAATGGTTTTCTTCGATTACTGTTATTTCTAGGTATATGTAACTTTGTACCTGCTCTACTACATTATTTCCTAATATTATTTCTCTGTTTTCTTCTGTATTGGTCGTAACTTTCGTTTTCTTCCTATAATGTGTAGTCTTATTTCATTTGACTTTCCATCGAGCTCCTGTATCATCGTTCGGCGGTTTTCAAAATTGTCTGTTATTAATATTATATCATCCGCATATCGACTGGGGTGGCTCAGTGGTAAGATAGCCAACCTTTGGACATAATAGTCCAACGCTTCCGGTTCGAATCACTTCAAGGGTCGGGAATTTTTCTAATTCCCTGGGTGGTCGGTACTGGGTCCCGGTCTCCATTTGCCATTGGGGATGAAATTAATGGCACTCCTCGTATTACAGTCGCATTAGAGGAGTAACAACACCATTAACAAAAACATCCACACATACACCAGGCAAGTCAAGCACGGTTTCGCACCAACACTGTAACCCGCAGAGTCGGGCCCTGTTGTGCATAGCACAAACTAGTTTAGCTTTGCCTCACACCGCCTCGACACTGCGCAAGCGGTACAAACGAGGATCACGATTATGATGATGATGATCATCCGCATATCTGAGATTATTTAACCGTTCTCCATTTATGTTCATTCCTTTCTGTACCAGTCTAATTTCTTGAAAACATCTTCTAGCACTAACATAAAAATCTTCGGTGATATAACGTCCCCTTGTCTCACTCCGATCCTTATTGGTATTGAGTTTGTGTCTTCAGGCATTCTATTAATGGATGTCATTTTTTCATAGATGTTGTGTAGTAACTGCCTATATCTATAATCAATTCTGCAGTTTTATGGTGATTTTTTTACTTCCCATATTTCCACACTATCAAAAGCCTTTTCATAATCTATTAATGCGAGATAAAATGGAAGGCTATACTCGGTGGCTTTTTCAATTAATATTTTTATTGTATGCAGATGGTCACAGGTGCCGAATTTGGATTTGAATCCCGCTTTTTCCTTTGGTTCATAGCCGTCTAGCTTGTTAGTTAATCGCTTCGTTATGATCCTAGTGAGTAGTTTGTATAACTGTGAGGGTAGCGTTATTGGTTGTTGGTTTACGAGTCTTTTATTGATTCCTTTTTTATACAGCGGTACTACTGTCGTGTAATCCCATTATTCGGGAATTTTTCCCTCCTGTAAACATTAATTCATAACGATTTTTAGTCATAGTATTATTTGATCCCCTCCTTTTAGCATTTCTGATATTATATTTGTTATTTTGTAAATCATTTAGTGTACCTGTTATTTCGTTTTTATCTATTTCTTCAGAGTTAACGTTTCCGATTTTTTGTTCTAGTTCATTTTTAATCTCAGGTGTGAAAGATGATCTTGTACTGTATAGATTTTTTTCTTCAGTAGTTTTCATAATTTCATCTCTATCTTTAATATCTTGGTTTTCTACATTCTTTAAAGCAATAATCTGCCGTGTCCGTATTGTTCACCGTAAGCATTTCATGTCTTTGTTTTCTTCTATCACTTTCATCACCATTTCTTCTTATGTCTTGTTAAACCATCCTTCTACTTAGTTTGTTTAACTCTGAATATTCTATAAGCTGTTTCCTTTTCCTGACTGCAGCAGTTGTCTTCTTCTATATTTTTCCTGTTATACTAGAGGTACCAAAAAACGACACAAAAAAATAATACAAGTCTATGCCTCAACTGCTATCTATAAACAACAAAATCGAGAGATTTTTTTATGGTTTGAACCAGAAAACGGGCCTCGAAATAAGAAGATATATAGGCTGTACAAGATCCTGGCCTCCTTGTCACACATAGAGTGGTTCCGACAACAGCAAGATGTCTTTAGCAAGAGATATTTGATGGCAAAAATCACATTCTAAAAACCAAATTACTGCTAAACGGTGAAAGCTAGAAGAATTCTCACTTCATAAATTGATTATACAATGCTTTCTTGCCCAGGGTAAAGAAATAAAATTTT
>JABXWE010055002.1:0-12169 GCA_014611495.1 Limonius californicus
TATATATATATATATATATATATTTATATAATGACAGAGTTATACAAACTGTCGAAGCCATACTACACAGAGGAATTATTACAGCAGTTATTTAGTTTCTACGCATTTATGATAATGTGCTGATTTACAGCAAACATTATTGTTGATAACATGATAGAATACAAGTTATTAGCTTCTAAAGAATTTTTTAATTTAATGAATTTGTATTACTGCTTGCGCAGTGTATTAAAAATTTTCAGTTATATAAGAGTATACATAAAAGCCACATAGAAATCAAACTACTAAAAATTTCTTTATCCACAATTTATAGATGAAAAATTTAGTGGTGATCTAAAATATTCACTTCATGAGTTATTAACAAGAACTTAATTGAACTATAATTTATGACTTTAAACAGAAATAATAGGTTTAAGTGACTGTGTCATTATTTACATCTTTTTTAAATATCTATTAAACACATACAAATTTCAGTATGAGGAGCAGGATTTATCATTATTTATTTTTTCGTTAAATTGTAATTCATTTTTAAAGTAGGTGTCTTCGACATCTTTACTTCTTAATAGTCTTTAAATTTCGGCACTTCCATCAGTGGGTATTTCCCTCTACAACCATTTTTAGTAGACTGTAATTACTCAAATCTTCTGAAGATTTACACATAATTGTTTAGCACGTTTACACGTATTACAATTTGTTTAACTGAAGGTATATAATAGTCGCTCCTACAGCCTTCTGGTCCCTCCTTCCTCACACTAACCAAATTAAATTTAATAATTCGATGATTATTGATAGATTAATTTTAAATTTTATGATGAAGAACTATCAGACTATATATAAAACTAGGTGTAATCAGAAAATTGCTAAGACTCGGCGCTTAAATATCTCTGATCTGCTACACAGTATTACATTTTTGGAGCTTATATTTCGTTCTGGCTTACATAGCAAAGTGAACTAAGAAAGTAGTAAGATGTTAAAGGAAAACTTGCATGTAGGTAAACCATATTCTAACATGTTTGTGCCCAATATTTCGTATTATTCTATACTAATTTATATTTGCCTTCGTAAATGTAATATGCAGACACAGTGTGTGTATATTATTTTATTTTTTTTTACTATAGGTTTTAAATTTAAGGTCAAGTATTAAATAGCTACTCAAATCTACTAAAATAGTCGTCTTGGAATGCTTTATCTTTTACGAGATGTAACTGTCGTCTCTCCTATGCCTGTGTTGCACGTGCCATGGAATTAAGGGACCTACAGCTTAACGTGGGTTCCGAACAACTGGAAGTGTACACTTCTACTTCGGAAAAGATTTATTAGTCAGAATGCTTCCCTAGTTTACTATTGCCTTGTAAGAAAGAACGGCCGGTAAAATCCGATGTTTGGTTGTTGGGTTTTGAAACCCAGATATTCAGCGTTGAAGTTTATCGCCGTAAGTTGTAGACCCCGATCGCCTTACTAAAATACTACTGAATGTAAATACCGTATGCAACTTAATAAACACTCTTCCTGCTTTGGTGTAATTGTATTTACAATATTCTAAAGAAGTTTGTAACAGAATTATACTAGGTGATATCAAAACTGGTCTAAAATTTAACTTTAGAAATCTTAGAAGATAATTGTCTTAATATGTAGATAATTTCTTTCTGCTAACTAGAATTCTAACTCAAAAGTTTGACTTATGAAACGCTGAAGGAACTCTTTGTTGCGTAAGTTTATACCATTTAAAAAACATCCAAGGCCGTCTTTGTTACGTAAGTTAATACGATATAAATAAGGTAATAGCTTAAGTAATAAAATTAACACTTACATTTGTTAACTGCCCGTATCCAATGGGATAAAAGTCATTACCAGCATGAGGATCATTAGAATAGATTTCGTGTTCGTCAGGTGTTCTGCTTCCATGCCGAAAAAACTGTAAAACAGTTATTTGGCATTATTAAGAAAAAGTAAAGTAAATAATAAATTCTTATTACTATTATGTAAAGTCGTAGCATATTTTCCTTAACAATGTATTATTACTCACCACATGTACCAACTGTAAAGTAGCAGGCCGTACCTCTTCTCCGTGAACACAAGTAGCAATATAAAACACAATTACCACAGCAAGTTTCATGATATTATGCTTTAAATTTTCTCCAATAGACTGGCTTGACTTCCTTATATTTATACCAAATTTTTGTTGTTATTAATCACTAAACAAATATTATTACAATGAAATGTATTAGAGAGAGTATCCTCAACCAATTCAGACGTCACAGTGTGTCTGTGCTTGCTTCATACAGTGAAGTTATATTTAAATTGATGTTTGCGACAACTGATAAAAGCCCTACATTGGGGTTCTGTGACGTGTTATCATCGAAATTATTTTTAAGGTCAATGTTCTAGCGTGACCCCTTTTTCCAAATGCCTAATTGTCTTATATATTATTACTATAAGCAACCGGTAATCCAAAATAAGCAGAGATCAAAACTAAAGTGTTCCTACATGCAACTGAATGAATTCAAGAACTAATGATTCATCAATATATAATGCTCTATTAAGTATTTATTTGTCAATTATATTTGTTCGTACCTTCTGCGTTTAGTTTTCAAACGTCACCTGGAAATAGTACTTCGTAGCACTATTTGGACGCGTATATTTTAAACTTATAAATTATGGCCTCCCTCCCCTTCCATGTCTGAAATTAATTGTCAAAGTTGTGTAAGATAACAGCCGAAATAAACGTACATACGTGTATGTAATAATGGTCACCCGACACGAATACCTAAATTCAGCACAATTACATTGCTGCTGTAACTATAAGAAAAAAAATCGTCTTCCCAGAAATACTAAACTTTTTTCTAATTTGAATATTGAAAAATTTACGTACTATTCAGTACCACTTGTAAACCAATGACTATCATAATTTTTAACGAATGTGCCTAATACGTAGTACCAAAGAAAACACATTTTTATAAATTTATGTGGATTTCGAACAAAATGGCATTTTAATTATTCATTTGCTTTGTGACGGTACCCATACTAAATTTAATAATTATACATACGGAATGATGCAGAAATAGTTAGTTTTAACTAGTTATACTGTAACAAGTTTTACATGATAATTAAAATCGTTCTGTAAAGGTTTAACATCATTTCTTTATAATATATAAATATATTATTTTGATAATTAAAAGCAAATATGAATAAATTAAATTGAATATTTTCATGTCGAATCCATTGATGTAAATTGATTAAGTGTTACAATTTCTTGAATATATCCTATAAGATTGAAGTATTCTCAAGAAATTTTGAATTATTATAGACACACGCAGAATACTGCCTTTGTTTCCTTCTACAAGTAAAGCAGTTTGCTGTGATGTAACTCAAAGAACATACTTTCTGATTTTTGTTACATATTGCAATTATCTACAGTTTATTTTAAAATATGTAATATTCGAACGTAAACTGCTGAACTGGTTCATTGAAACTGTTTATCTTACAAACGAATGAAAATAATATAAATGATTATTAAATTTAAATATGAGCAGAAAGAAAGAAAATTAAATATGTTGTTTAGTTTCAAATATTTTGTAAAAAGTAGGTTCACTTTCACACACATCTTCAGTTAAGTAAGATGATGATTTTTATAAAGCTAAGCTATTGCTAATCTTATATAATATACAGGGTGATACTTTAGTCTTTTTACAAAATTTGGCAATAAAAACTTGATGTAATTTCATAAATTAATGTTCATATGAATGTAGGTTCTATCTTTCTTTGTTAAGAAGTTATAGGGTTTTTAAAATAATAATCTCTTTGAACACTATAATGAGTAACCATATGTTGAGAAAATCAAAAATATTTATTGTAACAAACAGAAAGCAACATTGAGACTACAGTAAATATTCAAAAATTGGTCCATTCGCCTGAATATACAATTGGCAACTACGAACTAAACTCTCTTGCACGCGTAATAAATTCATATTATTTCTAATATAATTTATGAAGATCATTTATTTCCACGACATAAACAATTGCTTGATGTGATCCCATAAATAAAAATCGCAAAGGATTTAAGTCGGGTGATCTAGGTGGCCATGGTATAGGACCTCCGTTACCAATCCATTTATTTGGAAAATTAGTATGCAGCCATTCGGTCATTTGTTTTCCTTGGTGAGGCGAAGCCCCGTCATGCTGATACCACATATCTTGCATCAAGTGGAGTGGAACGTTTTCCAGAAGATCAACAAATGTGGTGCTCCAACAGTTATGGTACCTCTCTGCATTTAACGTTCCATAAAATACGTTTACAAATAGTGTTCTGTTAAATAAATCACCCCAACCATTTACACTAAATCTCTGCTGAAAATTACGCGTTTTGGTCGCATGTGGATTGTCCAGAGACCAGATATGGTCGTTGTGGAAATTATTAACGCCGTCTCTTGAGAAGTGGGATTCATCTGACCATAGAATTGTTGAAATAAAGTTGTTATCTCTGGCTTGTTATTGCAAAATCCCGTGACAAAAATTTGCTGTTGAGCATCTCCGTGATGCAATACTTGTACACTTTGTTGATGATAAGTTGCAGCCTCTCGCTATGTAGTGCTCGCCACACAAAACTTTGTGATAGCCCGAAATTTCGTGCTATGCGTCTGGTACTACTGGCCGGTTGTTCAATTACAGCATTTATAACGTTTTTAAGATCTTCAATACTTACATCATGCGGGCGAATGGACCTAGGAACAAGGGCAGTACCAGTTATGTGAAGTCTTTCAAAGGCTGTACTGAATATGGAATGTGCCGGTTGACGTCTATTAGCAAATCTGTTTCGATATTCTCTCGCTGCATTATGAGCGTTTCCACTACAAAATCCATAGATAAAAACAATGTCCGCATATTCTTTGTCGGAAAATGGATGATTCACTGCTAAGCACACAAGTACTACTTTCAACAAACCGTGACAGGAACTTTATATATAAACAAACTATTTTCGACAGGTGATTATTTTTGCTTGTGCATTGCACAAACTTAGCGTTGTTTCACATCAAAAGCGATCGGCCTCTAAGGCCTGTGAAAGCTTCATAATAATAATAATAACTTCTGTTATGCTAAACCATGGCTACTACGTTTTTTCAACTTAATTTAGTATTCAAAGACATAATTATTTTAAAAACCTTATAACTTCTTAACAAAGAAAGATAAAACCTACATTCACAAAAACATTTCTTCATGAAATTACATCTAGTTTTCATTGCCAAAGTTTGTAAAGAAGCTAATGAATCACGCCATATATTTATAGTGCTTAGACACCATGTACAAACCATTTACTGTTATCGATGTTCTAGCAATAATAAAACACAAGGTTTAATTACTGTACCACTATATACAGATTTCCATTTAATACAATTAGCACAAATGAATTCTATGAATAGTGTAACCAATTTCGACGTAAGAAACAAATATTAGTTTTTACACAGAGAATATTTGTAACTTATTTCCTGCTATACGCAATAAGTATAACAAATAAAACGAAATATTAATTAACTTATTCGAAAAGACCGCAATAAAATATGTCAGTCGGACTTTATTAACATTTTAAGTAAGCTTTATCTCTAAGTTAACCTAAGTTGCCATCTATACTAGGAACTGTAAGCTAACTTTAAGTATTCTAAGTTCATCAATTCGTAGTTGTTTGTGGAAATATGCGTTTAGGTATACTAAATATTGTAGTGCTAAGCTGTTTTCCGGTTTTGAATATTAGATATTGGCAATCGTTACTTTGTTATTTTTTTAGGTCTTAAAAGTCCTCCATATGATCCTACCGTTATATAACAAAAAAATTACTGAACACAGTATAAAACGTTAAATAGTATCTAGCGTGGATATACAATCAAACCGTTGCAGTTGTAGATAAACGATTTATTGCAATAAAATTTGCAGAATCAGTCAGTATATTCGCGTAGATATTAGCGATTACATCCTTAGCCAATAGAATAGATCTGCTCACAATCTTTTCGAAATATGTGATATTGAAAACATGAAGGCAAAGGAAGAACCTCCGAAGTTAACATTTATTTTACCCGATGGATTATGTCATTTATTCGACCAAACTAGTGTTTCTCTCTATATTGTGATAGTGGTTTTGGGTAACTTATCCCTATATCTGTTTTAAATAGTTAATTGCCGTATTATTCAGGCGTAAAGTTGTTTGAACCATGTCTACAAATTTCAGCAGATCCTAATTTAATATGTATTTGAAAACGTTAATTTCAGCACCCTTGAAGCTAGATGTAGGTTTTCTAAGACAACAGGTTTATATTGTTCATTAGCGTATTGTAATGGTCGTGACCAATCTGAATTAACTACAGCGGCTGGCGAATATAAGCCAAAATCGACAATATGGATAGAATAGAAAATCATAAAACTCAAAAAAAAAAACGAGAGAAATTTCAGGAGATTTCAGCTTTAAGGTTCCAGGTTTGGCAACGGGATTGGGGAATTGTGTTTGGAGGGTTGCAGCACAAAATTTGTATAGGGTAAGTCCGGGATAGATGGACCACCGGTATAGATGGACCGGTCCAATATTTCGCTGCTCTGCCACAGCAGCGCTGCAGTCGGTATCTGGAGTTGTTGTCGCAAAAGAAGAAAAAACTTACATCAGCTTCAGAATCTGAAGATATTGATATTGATACAATTTGCAACGACGATGACGATAGTGACTGGGATGAAGATTATTGTGTATGGTGTAAAGAGAGCTACAATGAATCAAAACGAGAAGAAGATTGGATTAAGTGTGTGTCATGCTCTCGCTGGACACATGAAAGCTGCACAAGATTCGAAAATAAATGCGATTATTGTGGGAAGCGAGATTATCACAAGAAGATGACTGCAGAGTGAATTATTGTTCTGAATTTTCTTATCCTTTTTAAAATCGTTTACTTAAAAATAAACAATGTTTATACTTTTTATAACCGTTATGTCTTGTGTTACTCCCTGATTTGGTAACGTATATCAGAGGTCCATCTCTCCCTAGCAGGTGGTCCATCTAACCCATCCCTCCAGGATAGATGGACCACCGAGTAAAAAAAAAAGAAAAAAATATAACTTCAAGTATGATCAGTGTAACAGCTGAAGAAGTGCATACATTTTTTTAGGGTCATATATACATAATATAAAAAATTTACCAAATTTACTAGACATTGCAAAGTTTTGGAAAAATGGCTTTTAAAAAACATGGTCCAACTATCCCGGACCTACCCTACTCTACATTGTAATATAGGGGGAGCGAGCGAGCGCTTTGCCAATTGAGCCACCACCACACTCTGTACATACTTACATATTATATACATAATACTATGACCAGCTCTAATAATAGAGCTCTATTTTTATTTATTGCAAACATTACATAAAGCGTGTGAAAACATAAAATTAAATGAATGTAGACAGCTAAGCTAGACTTTCTATTAAAAAATTCCTAGTCTAGAAAATGTATTTCCAAGGAATTTAAGGTATAAAATTATTGTTTTTTTTTGGGAAATCCATATAGTGGAAAATATTAACAGAGTTCCGCCGAAGGAAATTCATTGCCTTGGTGTTCTAGAAGATTCTAACATTTTGATAACCAGAGTAAGTCTTTGCGTAAAAGTATGTATCAAACTTTTTAAGACTTAATTGGAAATAAACCTTGTGTCAAAATTTATCTTAAATGACAGGATTTGAATTCTATATTTTCATGTAGTTGTGGCTAACAAATTTACAACTTATTCATTCGAAAAATTTTAACATAGGATTCTATAGCTTATTTATGTTTCATGTTGTTTTGTTAAAGTATTAAACTAAAAGAGAATTAAGAGATTTTACAATTACTTAAATGTAGGTACAATTTTGTAATTTTCTGCCTAATTTCTCTAATGACTATGGTTTGTACGAAAAATAAAGTTTTTTGTAGAATACTTTACAATATTAGTTTCTGTTTTATTTTTTGTTGTTATGGATGGATGTCGAAATTCTTAAGAAAACTGATTTTACGAATCTAATGATAGTCATTAGAAAAGGTATTAATGATATACTTTGCCAAATTATTTCTAACCCTAAAATGAAACAATAATCAAATCTGCTTATTAAAAATAATTATTCGACGTATAATCTCAAAGTCATATCTGACAGGTAGGTATGATGGTAAGCCTCTGATAATATTGTACAGTCATTTAAACAAGGTTTTGAATCAGTTTTTTTTTTAATCCTCATATACTGCTAACAATCACCTTGCTCATGATAATACTTCTCGGCAGAATTCTAAATAGGAAATGCCGGGTTTTCCTTCAACTGGAATGGTATAAGCAATATTAATACGAGTATTAGCTCTGAATTCTTAGGTTAAACATACATACCTAATATAAAACACAGCTTATTAAATCGAGGGTGGGTTTCTATAACTACAACTGAGAGACGGAATGGACGCTTTTTTGGGTTTGATATTTTCAACATGTAGGTTATTATTTAATAATTTATTTCCACATAACTGCAAAAATTATGGAATTATAAGGGTGACACTTAAATATTTTTTACTTTTTCTAAAATCTCGAACCAGAAACGTTACATAATAAAGTATAGGCCGTTGTATTGTATAGTTTGAAATCATCTGTTTTTGAAAAACTAAACAAGGATGAGTTAATAGTAGCCGTTACTTCAGAGAAATTGGTAATTCGTCAATAATTACAGCACTACACCTTTTATGGATTATTCGGTAATCCTAATACGAGTATAAGATGGTATGTTATGGTAAGAATAAGATAAAGAGCTATTATTTTCATTTACTTATTTTAGTATAAACATGTCAACTTACACTGCTCCCAAACTGATGTGGCAGTTTGTTTTCAGTATGTTCTGTTAAATGCGTAAATCAGTATTTTGCAAGTCCCTGTGTTTATCATCACATTATGTTTTGGCAATTCATATCTTCTATATCCCAATAACCTATGTAGGTTAGATATAATTGTAACTGTATTACAACATATCGCAAAACCCATTAATCCATTTCGTTTTTTAATGGAAGTAAGATTATTAATAACTAGTCATTATTATTTTCTCAATTAATGGCCACTGTAGGAGTGTTAGGGAACTACGGATCTGCAGTGGCCTCGGGGAACCTAGCTACCCCACTGGTTTTGTCCAAAAATTAATTTTATTTTTAACTATTTCTCAATGTTTTCAGCATAGTATTAAGTAAATGTATCTTAGCAGCTTAACATTTGATTATCTACTTCGTTTCCGCATACGCTTGCAAGTGTTGGAAAGTATATACTCACTACCTCAGTAAATTTACCTATAGGACAGAAGGAATTACAGCCTGGTATTACAAGCAACTTAGGCCCTGGTTTTCTCCAGTAGTCTTCATAATAGATCTGTTGCATAAAGTAGTAGTCATTAAGTTCAATTTCATGTACTTATAAGTTAGGTACATTAAATCTGTAAATGCATTTAATACAGTGTACCTCTAGTGATATATAAGCACCAACGGAGGTAGATGAGGACGAAATTCCTTCAAAAGGATTAGATAATACCTGTAAGCTATATAGTTCTCATGACCGGAGTCGAGAAATAATTTCCTACAATATCAGAAACAAGTATGCCATTTTCGACGAAGTCCCCATTATGTTCTATGCACGTCCTCCACTGTTTTAGAGGCGCTTCAATCACTTCGTCATGTTTTGAAATTTCTTTCCACTTAATGCCCCTTTAAGCGATCCAAAGACAAGGTTGGGCAACGTCATGGGAATAAAAAAGATGTGGTAGACACTCCAATTTCAAATCTTAGATGGTTGCCACTGTTGAACGTGCAGTATGTGGTCGCGTCTCATCATGCTGCAAAAAATGACAGAGCTCAGAAATTCGCGCCTTTTGGTTCTTATGACAGGCTTGAGACTGTTCTTTACAAGTTCTGAGTATGTGACAATAGTAAGAGTTAGGCATTCAGTCAACGATTTTCTTTCACCAAGGATTTAACTACAGCAATCGATTCAGGCGTCACAACGCTGGTTGCTTGACCATGTTGGGGAGAATGAGCTACGGAAATCACCCCGTATTTAAATTTGTTACTCCATTCGTACACTTGTTGGAGTAGTAAACATGGATTTCCATATTCTAGCTTCATTCTGCGATGGGTGTCAATGGGTTCCACCCCTTCACTGTGCAAGAAACTAATAACAGAACGTTGCTCCTTCCTAGTGTAGTGCAGTAGTGGAGTTGCCATTTTTACACTGTCGCTGTGTCACCTTTTGCAATTCTTGATATCATTAGCAAGACCTTCTACATCTCAAAAATAATATATCTGACAACTTGTTAGGTAAAGATTTTTAGGTTTTTATTTGACTCTTCCTCGTATATGATGGATCTAAGACACGGCAATATATTTAGATGCGACTTTATTTGGTTCAGTCTAGAAAAAGAACAACAAAAGTTTTAAATTTATTATTATAAAGTATTTACGAAAGTTTCATTTTCATTTCGTATTGTATAAAAAATGGGGCGGGGATGGCTCAGGGGTAGGAGAGCCAAGCTTTGGATATAATAGTCCACACGCTTCACGGTTCGAATTACTCCAGGTCGGAAATTGTTCTAATTTCCTAGGTGATCGGTACTGGGTCCCGGTCTCCATTTGCAATTGGAGATCAAATAAATGGCACTCCTAGTATTACGGTCGAATTAGAGGAGTAAGAAGACCATAAACAAAAACTTCTACACACACAAACCACGCAAGTCAAGCAGGGTTTCGCACTAACACGGTGACCCGTAGAGTCGGGCCCTGTTGTGCTTAGCATAAACTAGCTTAGCTTTGCCCCACCACGCCTCGACACTACACACACGGTACAAACGAGAATCATGGTAATGATGATGATAATGATGACGATAGTATAAGATATTTACTAAATAAATAATACATAAATATAAAAATATCAAATGCGATTTGTCACAATGAAAAAATGATAAATATATTATTATAACTGTAATCAAATTCTTGTTTGTTTCTGTAAAAAACTAATTATTATCTAAATTTTTGTAATATATTAAATCAAAATAGTTTATTAAATACCATGTTTAGTTCTGTTTGCTTATTGCATTGTTAAGTTCCAAGAAAACTACAGATATACATTTCACGAAAAACTAAAATATAATTTTATGAATTTTTATAACTAAAACTAAAATAAAGCTTAGGAAATTTTTTATTCTGTACTTAAAATTGTTTGTATAATAAATTTTCGATTATTTACCTCCCGCTAGCCTTCTCATACATGTAGTTGCTGTACCAGCGTAATACTCTTCTTCTACAGCTACCTACGTAATTCTTTATGCTCTAATAAACATTTATAAAAATGGTAGGTACATGCTTGTGGCATATGCCAGGGGCCCTTCGTTTGTCCCATCAACTGTGTGTAATGTATTTTTATTATTATTTTTTACATTCACAACATAAGGTAAATTAGCTATTTAATGGTTTATCAGGCAATTTGTGTGTAGTTTCTGTGATTCCCTAAATAGTAATATGTCAAATAAAGTCTTATTTCAAAAGAAAACTTCCTAGCTGCAAGCTTCATAAACCATAATAATTTCAAATCTATGGAGAACTCGGGTAAAAGAAAGTTAGCAGAATGGGATTATCAAAAACGAAACAAGACAAGGCCATAGGAAACAAAAATTATTTACGAAGTAGAATTCTGAATAATTTAAGTTTAAGTTAATCTACCACACATTTTAATCAATAAACAAAAAACATTGGTCTTGTTAATGATGTAAAAATACGTAATATAATGCACCTTTGTTTTTATATGAAACATGAACATTTAAACAAAACTGCGGCTTACAACTAAAATATCAATGTGTAATTTATTTATGACGTACTGCAATGTAAAACATTCCAGAGCAAATATAAAGTGATAATATCATTTGGTAGACATTATTTAGATCTACCGCCCACCCTGATTGAGAACACCTGATGTTTCTTACTTACATTTGTTACTTCTCCTATTCCTGTTGAATAGTACGTTAGATATCCGAGAGAGCCTTTTAGGAATGTTTCGACTGGATCAGATGTTCTGTGCCCGTGACGAAACAACTACAAGCAGTACCATTTTTTTTTTATTAGCCCGCAGTATCCCATTGTTGGGCATGGGCCTCCCCCATAAGGGGG
>JABXWE010055038.1:0-13075 GCA_014611495.1 Limonius californicus
TAATCGATTATTTGTTGTTCGCATAAAACTTGTCGCTATAATATATACTACAGAATGAAAGATTTCAGAATAATTTTTCCCTCGTTCTGTTTCTTAGGAACAAAAACATTTGATAATTATTTGAAGAGAATAGTGCCCTGGTTACTAGTAAACAGAGGACAAAGTAATCGATTATTTGTTGTTCGCATAAAACTTATCCCTATTAATATATACAGTGTGAAAGATTGCAAAATGATTTTTCCCTTGTTTTGTTTCTTAGGACCAAAAGTATTTGACAATTGCTTGAACTAAACAGTACTCTAGTTACTAGTAAACAGAGGACAAAGTAATCAATTATTTGTTGTTCTCATGAAACTTATCACTATAATATACATAGAATGAAAATTTGCAGGATATTTTTCGCTAGTTCTGTTTCTCAGGACCAAAAGCATTTGGCAATTGCTTGTACTAAATAATACCCTGATTACTAGAAAACAGAACACAAAGGAATCGATTATTTGTTTTTCGCATAAAACTGATCACTATAATATACATTGAATGAAAATTTGTAAACTATTTCTCCCCTTGTTCTGTTTCTAAGTAATGTAAACGTTTGCCAATTGTTTAAACTGTTTGCAAGGAAACAAATCAGAAAAAGCGATTATTTGTTTTTCTCATGAAACCGATTGTTATAAATTATACACAATAAAAGTTTGCAGAATAATTCTTTCCTTGTTTTTTCTTAACAATAAAAACATTTGGCAATGTTTTCAACCAAATAGTATCCTGGTTAGTAGAAAACAGAACACAAAGAAATCGATTATTGGTTTTTCGCATATAACTGATCGCTATAATATATGTAGAACGAAAGTTTGTAGAATAATTTTCTCCTTGTTTTGTTCTTAAGTAATAAAAATATTTGGCAATTGTTTGAACAGATTAGTACTCTGGTTACTAGAAAACAATAGGTATACAAACAAATCGATTATTTGTTTTTCGCATAAAGCTTCTCTTTATAATATACATAGAATGAAAATATGCAGAGTAAGTAATTTTTTCTTGTTTTGTTCCGTAGAAATAAAAACATCTGGCAATTATTTGAACAGATTAGTACTCTGGTTACTAGAAAACAAAATACCAAGAAATCGGTTATTTATTTTTCGCAAACACTGCTCGTTATAATATACATAGAATGAAAATGTGCAGAATAATTTTTATCTTGTTTTGTACCACAAGAGCAGAAGCGTTTGCAAATGTTTAAACTGAATAGTACCCTAGATACTATGACACAAAATACAAAAAATATATACATAATATAAAACTTTGCAGAGTAGTTTTTCCCATGTTTTTTTCTAAAATCATTTAGCGATTGTTTGAACTGAATAGGACCCTGGTTACTAGAAAATAAAAACACAAAGAAATCGATAATGTGCTTCTCACATGAAGCGGATCGCTATAATACATTTTAAAAATTTAAACTTTAGAAATAATTTGTCTCTCATTCTATATTATAGCAATAATCACATTTAAGCCAATAGTACCTTGGTTACTATACAATCCAACAACGATTCCTTCTTGTTTTTTTATTAATCTGTTAATTACAATTTATTTAAAATTAAAAATATATTTATAGAATATATATCTTGTTTTGTTCTTAACAACCAGTACGAATTAATAGTGTTCTGATTGCTATACCTAACAGTTGTTTTGTGTAAAACTGTCCGTATGATACAATTAGAATTAAAAGTTTTAATGAATTTTCTCTATTGTTTTGTATAATAGCAGAGAGAACACCTCTGAAATTAATAGTGTTCGGGTTACTCTACAAATAACAAATACCAGATCGATTTTTTTATTGGTTTGTTTGTTTCTTTGCTGCAGTATATTTTGAATTGAAATTTTAGTTTAATATGTTTCTTTTGTTTGTAGCAGTTAGGTCACATTTTAATTGTTTGTCCTGATTACCACCAAACAAAATAAATAATAAATCGTTTCGTTTAAAATGTTTGGTTGCAATGTATTTATATATTAAAAAAGTTTAGCAGAGTACGTGTTTTTTTTTTGTTTTTCAACAAGCAGGATATCTTGCAATTATATAAAATTTAAAGCGCCTTGGTTACTATATGAAAAAACTCAAAAAACAAATTGATTATTGGTTGTTTCGTTTAAAACTCTTTGCTATAATATATTCAGAACTCGAATTTAGCAGAATTGGTCTTTTAATTTGTCTCGTAGCGAAAGGTACCACTTGCATTTGTAGGAAATTTAAGGTAGTCTGGTTGCGATAAAACAAAAACTTGTGGCTTCGTATAAAACCGTTTTTAGAATATAAGATAATATGATCATCCAAAAATGTACATTTAAAAAAATGTCGAATGTCGATTTTTCTTGTTAGGAACAGCCTCTGAAAACTAAAAGAAGTCTTTGAACTGTCTTCGAAGTTGAAACACAGTATACAGATAAAATAAATCCCACCCACTCATACATTCAAAGCTGACTTGACAATCGCAATTGACATTTTCATTCTAATGACACTTTATCATTACAGATACAATTTCGTCTTTCAACATAATAATGACGGTGTTACATCTCAAACATCAATTTTCCATTCATGTAGCAAGAACTCGGCGGTAATTTGATTGTGCAAAGCGCAGAATTTGTCCATGTAATTAATACGAGCAAAAATGGCGACTAATGAACACGTTTTGCCGATTATGAGCGAGTGTGTGGTAGGCGGGCGGAATTACCCCAATAAGCGCATCGTTCATTCATTAGCTTAAATTAGCCGCGACCTACTTGGACGACATCGTAATAACATCCCTCGCTGCCAGAAATGTCATCGTTCGTTTATAAACCGCGCTAATGGGCTAAATCCATAGGAAAAGTTCATCCATCGCGTTGCATGACCTAACCGGATGCATAGTTGAAATAATCGTGATCCCAACCCGCTTGCTCGTTGGATGCTGCATAGGTTAAGGTTGCCCACCAACACCACAATGAGCGGAAGGATCACTTTCTACAGCACTGATTCTCTTTCTTACTGTCGTATCGCGATGCAGATTTCGTCGGTAGCGATTGACTACCGTTTTATCCGCTTCATCGCTATAAATAATTCGCTAAATTGCCTTTTTTATTTGCTAATTAACTAAACGACGGCTTTGATGGGTTTTTGCTTCAAGGTGAGACATGCCATTGCAGATGCGCCTCGAAAAATTTCGCCCCGGGCGATTGCCCCCAGATGCAACAACTTACACGGATTGTTTGTTTATTTGTATGTTCCATTGCCATGTCAACTTGAGGTCGTAAATAACTTTTTTGTTGTAAAAATTACAGTGCTACGATTAACTAGGCGGATGTTCCCCAGTTTAATTCGAATAGTAAATATTTCTTTAATGACAAATCTCATTATTTGGTTGTGTAACTGATTCAACAAAAATTCTTTGAAAATTAAAAATCTTATTAACGTCGGAGTTACCCCGTTTTGGATATTTTAAATGCCCCACTTTTATTTAGGTTTGTATTTTTTATTTATTAAATGTATTTGTTAATTGGCGGCTATTATAACGTTCTTTATATAATATGCTCGTTCTCTCAGTTGAATCATGTAACTATCAATGTTAAGATATGGATGAATGTACCCCGCTTTAGATATTTTTTATAACCCATGTTCAACTTCCTCTTCGTAACATACAAATTTTACTTAAAAAGCGATTGAACTTACCCCAGATTTGGCACTAATTTGCAGAATTATTTATGAATATTATAATTAGCAACCATTTTTCAAATTTTCTTTCGCATATAAATGTGAATTCACCTCATTCTTGAACTTAAGTACCCCATTTATTGAGTATATGTAAATTTACCCCGCTCATAATATTTGAAATGCCTTACTTTATTTGCTGTTTCCAATAACGATTAAAATTATTATTAATTAGTATTTTTATTTCCAATTTTAGATGTGTGCGAATGTACCCCACTTTTAATATTTAAATGTCTCTTTAATTTTTCTTCAATCGAATTCCATTTTTTTATTGAAAATAATAGGCGCTTAACATGTGCAAAAGTAGCCCTATATTCACATATTTGACATTTGTAGGTGTGTGAACATACCCCTGCGTGTAACTGCGGAGTAATGACTCGGAAAAAATGTCTGGATTATAATATATGTTGCTCAACTAACACTTGAATCTAATTTAGCATTACTTTGTAAGTTACAGATTTCTGTTATTTTCAAAAACCGCAAAGTTTCTGAACATACCACAAGTTTAATCATATATCGGGTGACTAAATTACCCCACTTTTGAATTATTTCTAATACTAAACTCTTTCGAATATATAACGAATTGGTGAATCTAGAACTATTGCTCTCTCATGATAGTTTACGAATATACCAAATTACCCCATTGATAAAGCCTAGTTGGTTGTAGAAATCACGAAAAGGTTGCATTTATTGTTCAACTATTATTAGAATTAATTTTAATGCAAGTTCTCGTTAATGTTTTAGGCATCTACGTACCTTGTCTTTTCTGATTTACTTCGAAATAAGCGCTTAAATTCAATATTTATAATTAAACTTAGTAACGAGAATACCCCACTTGTCACCGGTCATTCGAATACGATGTCACATTTAACAAATTTATTTAATTTCAAATAATAGAAGCTTTGTTGACATACCTCGCTCCTGATCATAAACTAGGTAGCCGAAATGCCCCACTTTTAAATTATTTAAGCATTGCGTCCAACTCAGCATGATTTTTGAAATTATTGCCAACTGCTGCATATGCAGCAGTGATCTACTCCTGCTATGGTTTCACTAACCAATCAAATTATGACAACATTCCAATTCGATCTGCTCATTTATTTTAAGTCAGTACCTATGTGGTGGATATACCCCATTTTCCATTATTACTGTTCTAAATTTAAAACAAATAACCTAATTATTCCTTTTTCGATTCTCACTGCACGATGGTATTCAGACCATTGCGAAAGCATGAGTGCGTGGATTTGCCCCTTCTGATATTGCACTTTTTGGTTACAGATCAAAGGACAAAATTTCCACTTTTGAAATATTCACGAGTTGTACTAAAAATAATATAATTATTTGTACCATATATATTTATGTGGGCGAACTTGCCCTTCTCCTTTTATAACTTTATGTGGAAACCCAATTGCGTTTTAAATTTAGCGCATATGTTTTATCCAATTTAATTAGTAGGTAGGTGGGTATACCCTATTTCATTTATTACCATTCCAAATATAAACCAAACCGTTTGATTGATCGAATTGTGATTCAGTTTTGAAAACAAAAATATAATTAATCGATAAGTGTGTGGACTTATACCCTAATGTTCACCGAATGACGTAAGGTTTAGATTATTAAGAAGCTACATTCGATTCAACAGGATTTTTTCAAGTGGTAGTAATTGCTAAGTGTGCAGAGTTACCCCACTCCACTTGCTGACAGCCGAATGACATAAAAGATGATGTATGGATGCAAATGCGATGGGTTCAAAAGCTCGGAATTTCGACCGAACCTTAATTGCACATGTTCGACGAAGGTTGCGACGAACAACAATCTTCTAATAAATCAAATCATTTCACACGAAGAAAGATCCATCCGCAATTTACATGTTAAATGCAAGGCCGCGGCCAGAAGTAGGTTAGAGTACCATTATTAATGGTCGCAGAGGAAATATCGTTAAAGAGAAACAAAGCAAGGCGCAGCTTCACTACAAAATGTCATGCAGGTCGTGAACTGAAATATTAAAATTAACACTTGGAGCAAATTAAAACGACAGTTCGAATCCGGCTATTAACATATACCAATCAATTATTGCGGCTGATGGGCGAAGCTCAACTACGTCTTTGTGCTGGCTTTAAAATCATAATTAATTCTCGTAAATCATTGCGGTATTAGCAGTTAAGGTGAAACAACCCATTGATTAGTTCCCCCTGGTAATTGCCGTGAAGAGGTGCCTATTACGTCAGCAAACATGAGAATGAAATGCCCATTATTAGGACTGAGATGACGACATTTTCGAACATTCCCTACTCCTCCGATTGGACTTTAATGCACAAATGTATTACTCTCTAGCATTAAAATGTTACAGAAGACTAATGTTTTTGCAAATATCACTGTTACAATGACATGCGCAACCTTGGCGGTTTTGGAAGCGCAACAATAATTTTTATGGGTTTTTGTGTCCAATTAATCACTGATCGAATAATCAACCAGCCATAAAACATTTTTATCTCTGATAAGTCAAAACATTAACTAAAAACACACGATAATAAATTTTTATGCAAAAAAGGTGCGTTGTTTTGATAATAGAGGTGACGAAGATGCCCCTACCTAAGAATTCTAGTGTGCGACCTTGCCCCAAAACATGAAAATATTCCAAATTCTAATACATTTAATCTTCTTCTTCGAGTGCTTTATCTCTTACGAGATGTAGCGATCTTTTCTCCTGCCTGTGTTACATTTAATACGCTTATGGAATCACCAGAGATTTTACAATAATTTTAGAACATTTTGAGTAAGTTAATTTACCCCACCTTGACTTCATACCAAAATCTTCCGAATGAATAATAAGTCTTCCTCAATTTGCTATCTTTAGACATTCGAACCTGCCTCGAAACAAATTTATTAACCTTTCAGAAACAGACATTTTTTTTAAATTCTTCCCAAAGTTAGGTGTGCAGATTCGCCCCACCTTGCAAACTTAAAAGCAATGACATAAGGATACAAATATCGCGTTTTTTTGGCAGGTGTGCAAATTCGACTTATCTATACCTCTAGGTAAACAAGTACAACAAACCTTTGCAACAAAACTGTGCATTCTTTTACGGAACATCCTTCGAAGGCCATTAAATACTATTAACAAAATATAGATTCAAATTGATGTAATAACAAGGCATTGAGAACATTGTAAATGGTAACTAAACGGTATCATAGCGCGAAATGCCAATTTTTTACGCGGATTCGCAGCAGAAATAATGATTAACATTTTAAGGATCTTTGAAAGAAAGGTTAATATTGATAATCAGAAAAGCTGAGATCGCTGCGTGGGTTTAATTGCGGGAATTTACTTCAAATTAAATTCTCATTCTGCATTATTTAGCAATGAATTTAGAACCTGTCACGTATACGCAATATTACAGCTTTTAAGATCAGCAAAATTAATATATGAAGTGGGGTAAATGCAACCACCTACTGCTTAAGGTGAAACTTTAATGGAAGCAGCACACTGTTTACCCTAGTATAATCGTCTATGAATGCAAAGAAATTGAAGAAATTGATTAAATTGATTACTCACAGGATACTACGGGCGAACTTACCCCAATGAATTTGTACAGTTTATACTGTTTAAAGTTTTGGGGTATAATAGCTTCTAATTGTTCTTTTTCGTAAATTAATTCTTAATTGCACTGCTGAAACGTGAAAAGTGAAAGATAAAAGCTGAAATTTTAGAAAATTAATCATAACATAGAGACATAACACACAAAAGATTTTCCATTTTTTAAAGTTAATTGGGTGATATCCCTGCTAGGTTAGAACCCAATACCCTCCTGACACAAATAAGGAAAAAGAGCTGATATTCCTTAAAATTAACAGCACATCAACTCGTGTGCAGCACAATTTCCATTTATTAATTTAGTGGAGGTTTTACTTTGCTGGTTTAGAAAACAAACATTTTAAACACGTTGTGTTTCATAGCTTCAAGAATGTATGTATGACTAAAAGCTGAAGAAAATTTAAATTTTCAGGAAATCACCGCACAGACAACCATCTGCCCTATTAGCAACGCAATTTCCATTTTTTATAAATTTATTGTGTGGTTAATAAGTACAGTACTGAATTGGGTTCAAACTCTTTCGTGTCCCTTCAAATCCAAATCGCCGACAGGCGGTCTACCCAGTCGCTTTAAATAATTGTGTACCTGCGTTCGAATGAACAAGGTGTAAGACTGCGGTCGCCTACTGCGTGATGCCCACCACATCACCATGTGTCTTGAATTTGGCACGCGACAACCGGGTCTGAGAGCAAGGAAACGGGAGCTGTGACCTTCCACCTTGCAGATCAAACTCCTTCATGGGGTATAGAGCCTCACCATGATTAAGTATAATAAGAAGAGTGCGCCCCATTACCAGGAAAATTTCCATTTTTCCTAATTGTCGCGGAGATATTAATGCTGCATTAGTGCACAAACCCCGCCGTTTTCTGCTAATTTTCGCTGATAATTAGTCACAGTACAATCAACCACACTTCTTATCATTAGAAGACACTTATCATTTTATTGAAAAAATTTCGCTGGGAAATTTCAAAAAAATGGTAGAGAGAAAATTCTCTCTCATCTATCAAATTTTTGGCTCTCAATTTTTATTTCAAATTTTCCATATACTGAGAAAATGACGAAAATGTAATAAAATTTTCTGAAATTAACGACTTAAATAAAATCTGAAAAATGGAGACTATAAATTTAATATTAAAAAATTATGATTTTTGGATATTTAAGTCATGATTTCGTAAAATAACTGACAGACAAATACGTTTACTTTAGTTCTAATTGTATTTAAGGCGGTCGAGAGCTACAGCTCAGTGCATTAAATTTCTACGCTGAAAAGTCTGAATATCAGATCTTTAACGGCCGTTCTTCTTCACAAGGGCATTGCAAACCAACGAGGTATGCTGCCTAGTAAATCCTATCTGGAGTAAAAGTATTTACACTTCCCGTGGCTCGTTAAACTGTAGGTCCCCTACGCCCGTGCAACTTTAAACGAGCAACACAAGCCTAGGAGACAAGGTCAGATTTTCTGCCATTGAATGGCACTACTAATTTTCGTAGTAATAATGTTTTATTAAATTTAAGTAAACCAAAAAATTAAATAAATTCTGAATTGGTGAGTTTTCTCCCATTTACAAGAAATCCTCGAGCTGTTTCAAATAACAGAGAGATCAACTCTGAATTGCAACATAAACCTTTTCATTCGGTTTTAATTATTTCAGTATAATTACTTATAATTCAAGTTAAACAAAACAGGTAAGTAATTTACTAAAAGTTTCACAGAAAAAGTAAAAATGTATTTTTTAAGAACTTTATATTAATGCTCTCTGAATAATCACTAGAGTAGGAATTAAATTTTAATTAACGAAACTGGAAACTACCACAAATTTCCACATATTTAGATTAAGGAAAAACTATAACTTGAAGCATCGTATTGAGATTTTTAGCCATTTTCTACGTGTTTTTTGAATACTGGCATAATCCAAGCTCTATCTAGAAGACCGGGTCAGTTTTTGATACACAATGAGTAGGTACTTTATTTTCCCACTACCATCCGATAACAATAACAAATGCCAAGACATGAGGCAGTGGCGATTAAGATGCGGAAAATATTTATGTAATTATTGTCTTAGGCTTCAGAAGAGCGACTCTCAGAATTTTCATAGATTAATTACAAAAGTTGCCTCTATCAAAATATTTCAATTTTTTTTTTATAAAATTACAGTTACGTAGCAGTAAGTACATTCAAATTTATTCCATAACAAAGATACAATTAGTGAAAATATTGTATTTAATTTAACTTAAATTAAGCCTTGAATAAATATATTGCAAGTTTTCCAGTTTATCTTCTCTTTGTAGAAATATTCCCATTTTTATTACATTGCATAACAGCAAGTGATTTCAATGCTAGGTTCGAACATAAACGTTTCTTCGTCTTCGTAACGTTTACCTTGAAATATACTTTGCTTAAAGCTTTGCGTACTCAAAGAGAAGAGTAAAGTTTTTATATGCATACAATTTAATTCCAACATAATTGGACAAAGAAGTATATTTTTTGCCAGTAATAAATGCACAAATATTTAGCCCACGTAACTCAAACATTAATTTAGACATTTAATGGCTAAAAAGATGTAAATGGTTGTTCCATTTAAAGGAAATCCACATTCTTATAAAATACCTGAGTGATTTCAATGCTAAGTTAGACGGCAAACCGTTAATTTTTTAAATAAATTTCGCTTGATTTGTGTGGGTGTCGACAAAAAAAGACAAAACTGCAATCTTTATGAACAATTTACGATAATGTTATCCTAAAGCCAATTAATTGCAGAAGATAAATTTGCAATTCCATAAATTGTTTCCAAGGATTCCCTCGAGGTTTTCGACTTCACGCGCACAATTTCCAATTTTTTAACAATTATAAATCCTCCGAAATTCGTTAATTAATTAATAACGAATCCCTAATTTGCAATTAGTCGCGTTAAAATTCGCAGCGGAGTTGCGAGCGTGGGAAAAGCGAGCCGCAAAGGGTAATCAGCTCGTGTAAACTTTTAACTATCGCAATGAAATGGAATCTAATTGAAATCTCTTTATGTGCTTGTGCAACCGGATACATGGACTCGGCAACCGGTGCGCTAAAGCAATCCACCTACACCATAAACTACTCCATTCGCCATTGTTACTCAGTTACCACATCTCATAACTCTAAAAAACACCAGCAAAAATTTGCATAAATCGCCAGACGAAGAGAAGTTATCTGCTTAAATATATTCGCAAATGTATAAATTATTCATGGCTTTATAATACAAGCAGGTCGTATTCGCCCATAAATCCGCGGACGAATTCTAATGTAATCAGTTTGCGTGTCAGAGTAAATATTTCCCGTTAAAATGTCAGATATGACACCCAGCACCGCAATGGGTGATTGATCACCTTCCGATAACCTTTCTTTGGCTAAAACTTCACGATTTATGAGATGAAAAAGACACCGTTTATCCGTTTACCATTCTCAAGTACGCCAAAAAACTGATAATTAAACAAAATTAAAAGTTGCACGGTAGCTCACACTATTTTACTTGCAAAACGCTACCCACAGACAGACAGAGCAAGTATGCGAATCCTTAAATGAACTCAGGCCGAAAACTTATTTGCTCAGTTGCAGGGCAATTGGCGGGTGGCGTAGCAGGCAATTAACTGTAAAGAATGCAATTGCAGGCCTAATTCTTGCCTTGGCCATGAGCTTAATTGAGGGAAAATGGGTAACCTTTTTAATTTGCAAATTAACAGGAATTAATCATGTAAACAGCAAGAAAATTGAACCGATTGTATTCTAATGCAACCTTGGAATATTTTATTCCGTTCATGACATTCCCGTTTATAAAACAAGGCAAATGGGGCATGTTCGTCCACTAAAACCGGACTCGCGGGGTAAGTTCGTCTACAATGATTAAAAAAATACGATGATTTTTAAAACATACATTATGTAAATTAAATAAGTCCAACGCTTAAATCTAACACAATGTGTCCTATGGGGTAAGTGCACCCATTAAAAGAAATAAAACGAGCTAAATTCTGGCATTAACACGAAGTAAAAGAGGGTAAGTGCATCCACAACAGCAACTTGTTTAAATCAATATTTGAGTTTTAAAGAAAATCCGAGTTCAATTATCTCAAAGAGGACATGTAAGAAAATAAAGTCGTCTATTAAAAGTAAGTTAAACGATAGAAAACCTTCTATAATAACATTAAAATAGGGTAAGTTGATCCACAATGATTAGGGGTCCACCAACCTAACCTATTTAAATTAAATCATATTTTGAATGGAAAATAAGTGATCAATCTAAAAGAGAACAAGTAATGCAATCATACGTTTATAAAAAGAAAATTTTAAAATGCAAATACCTAAGTAAGAAACTGGAGTAGAAGATCCACAATAATTTAACATGTACAAACGTAACCCAATTGAATTAAATCGGAATTTGAATTTAAAAGAAAATAGACTCTCAAATCACAAACCGAATTAGTAATGGGTAACTTCGTCCATGAAAATAGGGTAAGTCCATCCCATGTAATTAATTCTGAAATCCAGCAACCTATTTACATACGACTCAATTAAATTATATCTTAATTTGAATTTATAAATAATAAGCGCCCAAATCTCAAACAGTACGAGTGATGGGTAACTTCATCCATGAAAACGGAGTAAATCCATTCCATGTAATTAGTTTTGTACTACGGCAACCTATTTAACTACGACTCAATTAAATTATATCTGAACTTGAATTAAAAAAAAATAAGCGCTCAAATCTCAAAGAGTACGAATGATGGGTAACTTCGTCCATGCAAACGGGGTAAATCTATCCCATGTAGTTAGTTTCATACTACGGCAACCTATTTAAATACGACTCAATTAAATTATAACTGAATTTGAACTTAAAAAAAATAATCGCTCAAATCTCAAACAGTACGAGTGATGGGTAACTTCGTCCATGATAACGGAGTAAATCCATTCCATGTAATTAGTTTTGTACTACTGCAACCTATTTAAATACGACTCAATTAAATTATATCAGAACCTGAATTTAAAAAAAATAAGCGCTCAAATCTCAAACAGTACGAGTGATGGGTATCTTCGTCCGTGAAAACGGGGTAAGTCCATTCCCTGTAATTAGTTTTGTACTACTGCAACCTATTTAAATACGACTCAATTAAATTATATCAGAACCTGAATTTAAAAAAAATAAGCGCTCAAATCTCAAACAGTACGAGTGATGGGTAACTTCGTCCATGATAACGGAGTAAATCCATTCCATGTAATTAGTTTTGTACTACTGCAACCTATTTAAATACGACTCAATTAAATTATATCAGAACCTGAATTTAAAAAAAATAAGCGCTCAAATCTCAAACAGTACGAGTGATGGGTATCTTCGTCCGTGAAAACGGGGTAAGTCCATTCCCTGTAATTAGTTTTGTACTACTGCAACCTATTTAAATACGACTCAATTAAATTATATCAGAACCTGAATTTAAAAAAAATAAGCGCTCAAATCTCAAACAGTACGAGTGATGGGTAACTTCGTCCGTGAAAACGCGGTAAGTCCATTCCCTGTAATTAGTTTTGTACTACTGCAACCTATTTAAATACGACTCAATTAAATTATATAAGAACCTGAATTTAAAAAAAATAAGCGCTCAAATCTCAAACAGTACGAGCGATGGGTAAATTCGTCCGTGAAAACGGGGTAAGTCCATTCCCTGTAATTAGTTTTGTACTACTGCAACCTATTTAAATACGACTCAATTAAATTATA
>JABXWE010055050.1:0-15944 GCA_014611495.1 Limonius californicus
CGTTTATAAACTAGTTTGTTATCACCACAAGAATTTGTACATGTGCAAATTGTATTTTAATATGTTGTTTGTAATTACTTATTAAGTGATATTTTAACTCGTGATTGCAGTAATGTACACGCAGGTTTTACTATAATGTTCAGCAATTTTTAAATTAGTTATTCATGTGCTGCAAGTTTGTTTTAATAACCTCCCAGTTTGTAAGTATGACGTAGATCATGCTGTTTTCTTGAGGTTATCCCCGGCTTCTCATTTTGTTACAGTTTGCTCTGATGATGGAATAAAGTTTTTTCCGAAAGCTTAGCTAAATAAACAAAGGGTGGTTTAATTTCTTTGCCCTTGGTCGATTACCCCAACAACTTACATCTTAAAATTTATATATATTGCTATGTATTATACTTATTAATTTTATAAATATTAATAAATGTAAATTTTGATTTATAATACCTCGGCTAGCTTAAATAAACTTTTAATAACGTTGGTTACGCCCATAAAATAATTTAAACATAATAGCATACATATAAATTAAATTCTCAGGGTTATTTTTAATTTCGTGGCTTCCCTAGATTGATAGATATAAAACACAATAATCAAATCAACACTTATACCATAAAATTAATTAAGACTTATCTGTATCTCCTTATAAATGTTGACTCCGGGTGTATATCCTTGTATTGATGTCGCACTGTGTATAACTAACCTTCCCAAATATGCGAACTCAGCAATTTGCCGCCAAATAACATATGACAGCGTCTCCACTCAGTTTGACCTTGCTACTTGGATAAATCACTTCCAATTACCGTGAAATTTATTAAATATTAATAAATGGTAAGTGAATTCTTCCTTTTAATGTAGTATAAATAACACTTTGCTATTTAATAGGCTTCTATCACTTATTTACTCCACAATTTTGGAATAAAACACTGTTGATTAATTTACTCCAGGTAAGTTGAAATTACTTTTATTATAATTAAACCATTTTAAACTTGAAATTAATTACACTTTGTATTATTCATATAATTAAATGCATCACATAATATTAATTATATTTAAATTTTTTAGTAGGTTACATAACCTCAATATGGATGTAAACAAAAATTAAGCACTGCCCAAGATTTTGGAAAATAGCTCTTAATACATTTAAATTTCAAAATTAGAGCTTACACGTGAAGCGTGCTTTCTCGTTGAACACTGAAGACCGACTAAAATAGAAAAATCGTCGAATTTGGAACTCAAGCGCATTTTCCAAAATTAAATGGTCCAATCAAGTAAAACCTATTAATCAACACAATCTACAGCTGATTAATAATAATTAAGAATGATAAATTACAACATTAGAAAGTCAAATTTCTACAAACAAATATTAGATTTACAATCTTGACAATTTTATGAAACTTTTAACACCAAATACGGTCAAATTCATTAAAAAAAATTTACATGTGCTTAAAAATTGAATTATACACAAAATTTCCTCAAAACACAACAAAATTGTTATAAACATCAATAATAATTAGTAACAAACATGTAGAACCAAATTATACACCTTTTACATACATTAAACATAGAAAAATATCCAATTAAAGAATTATAACCTTCAAATCAAACTAATTCAACATTTTCCTCAATAAATATTAAACAAATTCAAATAAACTATAACAATCTCTCCTATACTTCTCCCTACACACAATATAAAATAAATATAACCATATTATCAAAATTAAACATAAATAAATGTGGTAATACCCATCGTTACACATATAAATTCACAATAATAACATATTTAAGTTTCAGGGCTTCTTCACACCCATAAAAACAACTAAAACAACTTCTTGCATCACACTACGATGTCACAACTTCACTGATTAAAGAGTATCTCCTCTCAAGAATACTTTTATTACCTATAATGCTGGTACAAAGCACTTCCGAAGACACCAGATACCTAATTCTCTTATTAAGTATACA
Source organism: Limonius californicus (assembly GCA_014611495.1). Lineage (NCBI taxonomy): Eukaryota > Metazoa > Arthropoda > Insecta > Coleoptera > Elateridae > Limonius > Limonius californicus. The sequence continues at coordinate 1,963 of JABXWE010055050.1, forward strand.
TTTACCATTATTAGTCGATATAATCTTATAAACATCCTTCTTTACATTATAAACAAACTAATTATAACCAATTTCAGGTACAATCAACCTCCTATCATGAAAATAATATCCTTTTTAATATTCGTACATCATTACGAAGCCAAAAATCTCATGTAGTCATAGTTATTTTATAATACTAACATAGTTTAAGTTATTATTTATTATACTAACATTAATATAGAGTAAATAACATAGCAATATATATATATATATATAATCCCCGTCTGAAAAATTCATATTATGTGTTTTCTTTTAACATAACTTTTCGTTTCGCTGGCGTTATAAAACTGGCATTGCAATTCAAAATAATATCTTCGTTACATGCCACTAACATATCTGCATATTCAGAATATTTTTATGCAGTTTTAGATATAAATAAAAATATTAGATGAATATCCTGACAAACCTAGCATAAAATGTATTTGGTTGTATTAAGGTTCCCAGTTACGCAAACAAATATCTGCCTATAACGTTTTCCAAGTTTCCATTGCAATTTAAAACGAATTGCGAGGCAGCTCTTAAAGTGAGTTCTGAAAGACTTCTTAGAAAGTAATTACAGTAGGTATAATTATGTAAACCCCGCCAAACACTCAAATACGCTTAAAATACCAGTAACAATGAGTCGGGAAATTTTCTTAATTTAGCAAAAGCCTTAAAGGTAGTTGTTTCTGAGTAAGTTGGAAAGTAAGGAATAATAAGAGAAAGCAATTATCTAAGCTTTTATAATTTTCTCTATAGTTAATTAAATCTTGAAGTAGTTTTTAACAAGTGAAAATTTAAAACTACTATAAACAGCAATTTTGCTAAATTTAATATGCGTCAAAAGTTTCCTCAGTAGTACCTACTATAAGTAATCCAGATTTGCACTACATTCGGGTTAGGTTGTTCATGAGTGATACTTAAATATTGTACAAAATGAGTTGCAGAAAGGGCCGTTTCTCGCAGGAGTGGGGTGTGGGAATTATAACAAACCAACAGTAATCAATATCTCAATACTCACTGATAGGGTCTCAAAATTGGTTATGTATACTCACTCAACAAGGCTAAATTTTCGGGAGCTCGGGATCTTACAGTATCAGTCAGTAGACACACAAACAGTAAAGCATACTCTCAGCACACACCAGCAAAGCATGCACTATCCAAGCAACAATACACTACTACATTAGCATGGGACTGCTGCTGGTAGTTCTCGTTGGGGTTGGATGACCTTCACAGGGCTGTCTTTAGTAGATACTGCTACGCTCGGTCAACCAGGTCGAGATCATATCGAGTGACCACGCAGGAGCACCGACCCGCCAAGCCTTAAGCAGTTTAAACCCGATTCCTGCCCGTGTACACATTTCCGAGACACCTTGGCGATCTCGCAAGCCCCAAGCAAAATACCACAATAATTACAAGTACTAACAGTATTACATCATTAAAGACAAAAGCATTATCTACAGTTTATACAACTACTACTACATCAAGGGGCTCACCTACACCACCTTACAGGTAGGAAATACATAGATAACCACCACTTCATTCCACTCAACAATTAATCAACACGTACATTGTTATTCAATTATTGCGAATTATAGTGAAATTTATATCCGTCACGAGAACCCTCACTCTGACTTACCAATTGCTTTAATTTTTAATTCCCCCTAACGTACTCATCTGCTACGAACGAATCTCAATTCTTGGAAAAGCAATAACTATAACTATAATTTATGAAACAAGTGGGATAGCATTTTAACCACAACGTTTAGGAAAACAGCTCTATTATCAAATATAAGCATATACATAAAATGTAAAATCATTAGTCCAAAAATACTATTCCTAGAGAGTTTATATTATTTGCACGTTTGTCACACGAAAGTAGCATTTGCGTGTTGTATTTGAAAAACTTTATCACTCGAACTCCTCTTGTTCTCTCCTTTTATGCTCCTGTTTTGTATTGTGCAAGTCTTTTCATTTATATACTTGGAAATAATCGCTTGGTCATCCAGAGTAACCGATCAGAAACCAAATTGACTTTATGGTAGCGGAAAAAGAATACCGTGTAACGAAGTTTCCGGGCAGCAGCCGTTCTAGCATTTGACAATCAAATAGTGAGTCGCTTTAGTTCTCGAAGGAGGCGTGTGCAGCAGTGTCAGCTACGCAAGAGAAGGAAGTCACCGAAATTTGGAAATCAGCTCCATTCGAGAAGGATGCCCAAGAAACTTGGAGTACCAGAGAAGGAAGTAAGCCGAAGTTAAACCATTTAAATATTCTCAGGCAGTGAAAAGCTCTAGCCCATTGGCGAATTCAGTAAAATCAGCGTACCTGTACGGTGTAGCACTTACTCACGTTGTGGAACACTTCGCCGTTTCGGTTAACTTAGTTGATATGAAACAGGTTGTACGAGTTAGTATCAATTAGGTTAACATACCAGTCAAATAACAGATTGAAGGTCCTATAAGCCGGTCAGGCCAAGTTGAAGGGACCTTTGATTTTCATATTATATCCGCAGTGGGAGGTGTAGAACTAAATTGAAAATAGGTTCTAGTCGGTCAGACCAGATTGTACGAATTTTCAAAATTAGGCGTTATATAATTCCAAGTATTCACCGTAAGATAATATTTCATTTAATATATTCCATTTGTCGTCGAGATTACCAAGCCAAACAGGCATTCCGTGCTAATCTGGACCGCAATAAACTGCTGATCACCAGGTTGCGTTCATTGAACCAACGAAGCAAGGTAAATTCAAACAATTCTACAGATGAATTAACTTAACCCGTACACGTATCAGGTGAAAATTAAATCTTGTATAACTAATTACTAGAGCTAGGATAGTTAGGCAAAATACAGTCTCGGAAAAGGCAGGCAAAAAGGCAAAAAAGATGTAAAAAAGGACTAAGAAGTCAAAAATTAAGTAAAAAAAGGAAAAAAGGCAACAAAAGGCTAGCATTTTTAAAATTCAAAATCACTTGAAATACAGTCGATGCACTTCACAAATCACAATGTTAACACGTTCGAATATTGTTACACACTGGCTGATTCAGTAGAAAACTTTCTCCTAACAATACTGGTCCCCTCATTAAAATTAATCTCAAGAAAATAATCCTTCTGAGAAGTTTTCAGCCGGTAACAATAAAGGGCAAAACCTACTAAACCTCTACCTTTAAGTGCTTGGAAATAATACTTTCCACAATTATTTCAGAAATTTAAAATGTGCATTTTTCTTGGAAAATTGCTAGTACAAATTTCTTTTAAATTGAAAATTTAAGAACTAAATTTCTTAAAATCTCAAGTTAATATACCATAAAAGGCACAAAAAAGCAAGAAAAATAGGAAATTCCTCAAAAAAGGCAGAATCCTAAGAAAATACGCAAAAAAGGCAAAAAAGGCAAAATAAAATTAGCATTTTTGAATTTCACGCATTCTAAAACGGATTTAAAATTGGGTCTACCTTGAATCCTTCCATTTATTAAAAAAGGCAATTTGCCTAACTATCCTAGCTCTACTAATTACCAAGTTGCAATCATTTTTGTTTGCTAGTATGAATTCCCAGATCCAGTCACCGCGCGCCGCAGGCAGCTTACCGAGTCCAACCGGTGAGGTGCCATCCAAGCGACACATCCGGTTCAATACCAGGGGCTTACCTACCAGGATTTTGCAGACCATATTACTTTCTACGAATATTATTACTTTTATTTATCTCATCAAAATATAATACATTTTAATGTATTGTAACATTCAAATATACAAATACACAAACCTGTTATAACCATTGCTGCCTCACAGTATAGTTACCACGAACCTCTGGCTTTAAGCTACACCGGCAGCCGTCTCCACGAGGACGGACCGTTACACCGAAAAAACATTCTTGAAATAAAGGCTTATTCTAGAGGATACATCGACTCCGATGGCCATATAAGAGTCCGGGAATATATTACAAAACTACTGACTAAAGTCGACGCTCGTTCCTATCCCAAAAGAAACCAAATGAGATCTAGGGGAGAAACATTATGGTTTCTGTCACGACCTTGGTACGCGAGAGGATTTATTTAGCTTATCAGTTTTGCTAAAAAAATGTTAAGATTAAAGAAGAGTAATATACGTATATTTTATTGACTACTTCAAAGCGCTTCACTGAATAGAAGTTGCCGGACTAATAAACATCCTAGTGGCTAGAGGATTCTATAAACATGACGTTACGCTGGTTTAGAACTTATATGAATAACAATCGAACAGTATGATGTATACCTCAACAGATCCTTCAGTATCATCTTTTCACTCTTCAAGATGATGTTTATAACGTATAAAGTACATTCAATATACACAGGTTTGGAGCACTTGATTTCTTTCTTTCAGTGATATTCTATTGGCAGTGATTTACTTGTTCTTCTTGCTTCTTGCAGTTTTCATTATTAGTAGTCATACTTATTAGGGTTCTCTTTGGAATATTATTTTCTCTGAAAGGGATTCGTGCTAAAAAATGCTGTTTCCGCTTCCGAATAACTTGTAGAAGCTATTAGAATCCAGCAATAATCCCCGTTTTCGGCCATTGCAAATTTCATTAAACTAGTTATAAGTCCCCAAATTATACTGTGTACGCAAACACAACGCGCGCGCCCACAAACACACACGTACACCTCAACGCCCCCCCCACTCACCTCTGATGCAACGCCACTGGTCTAAATTATTAATTTTAGCTGAATTGTTATCAATAAACTAAAGATGATATTGTATAATACGAGTGAAATATCAAAATTACTATTAGTTTAACTTGTTGGATCTTATTTTCACCTTTCTTTATATAACTCTACTAGTTGCGTAATCTAATGGAACCAAGAGAATATTGGATTGGAGGCCATATGAAAACACGAGAACCCCTGGAAGACCACCGACAAGATGGAGCGATGACATTAAATGAATAAGAACGAACAGCAAGCACAAGATCGAAGAAAATGGTGAAATTTTGGGGAGGCCTATTTCCTGCAGTGGAAGCAAGATAGCTGAAAAGGAAAGAAGGAATGGAAGAATGGAACCAATAAAAATTTTATACCAAACTACTTAAAAATGCTACAGCGTTGAGTCTAAACTAAAATGTCAATGACGTCATCGCGAAAAATGGCTCGAGCTATAATAATTTAGACTCTGCCACTGAATGCTATAATTGGTTTATTAGATGAGGGAAAAATTAAGCAGCTTTGGATCATTCATGTTAAACAAACTGTATACTGCAGTCTCGGCGTCCTCGGATATGTCCATAGTTCTTTCAGCTTCATTGTTGGCATAATTTCTTCATGGCTCAGTCGATGCAGTTTCGTATACCTCAACAGAGCCTTTAGTATTTTTTTTAACCCTTCAAGATGATCTTTCTGACGTGTAAAGTATACACACTATACACATGCTTGGAGTAGCTGATTCCTTCTTTTCACTAATATTCTATCTGCAGTAAGGGCCTTTTCCTGTTTTGCTTCTTGTATTCTCCTTTATTAGTAGTGGTATTTTCTAGGTAACATAACTCTTCTACAGCTTATACTAATTAGAAATTCTAAGAAAAATTGAAACAAATAAAATTAGAAGTCAACAAATAGTGATGAAGGTAGAGATATAATAAAAAATTATTTATATTTCTTATGGTCAACAAATAGTGATAAAGGTAGAGATATAATAAAAAATTGTTTATATGATTTATGGTCAGACCAATAATGACTTATGGGATAGAAACACGCGCAGACACTATAAAAACAAAGCAAAATTGAGTATAGTATAAATAAACACATTGAGAAGTATAATTGGATAATCAATTCATAAAGAAACATAGAAAAGCGTGGTACAATTATGTTGACCGAACAGGTAATAGCTGAATGATCCGAATACCTAAAGACCTGAAGCCACTTGGAAAGCAAAACACGAGAAGACCTCAAGACATAGGCAGAAAGCTGACTTGATTAGGATTGTAGAGAGGATCACAACACTTGAAGCCTAACGGTGGGCCCATTGTGTGTCTTCCATGCATGGGCTTTCACTCTGTTAATCCTCAAGCAATATAAGGATGTCTGCGGGTGGGGTGATGCTCATACTAGCAATGCCAGGCCAAAAGTCATGTCAAGTGACATGTACCATAGGGTGTTTCATTTTGTAAGGCAAAAAATAAAATGTAAAATTTTTGCAGACTTTGCTTACGCCCCGAGTCTCAGTGATGTAAAAGATATATATGCCAAATTTCAAGAAGATTGGATAATATTTAGAGGTTGCACACTTTGATCAGTTTTGTAAAAGTAGGCAAAAATACGATTTTGCAATGTTAATTACCTATATTGGAAAAACTAGAAATCACATACTTAAAATAATATTAAAACTAGACACTAAGATTAATAGGTAGTATGCAGATGCAGTATGATATGCAGAACATGTGTTATATTAATCAACTTTAAACGATGTAATGCCTTATTTTGCTCGTTTGGTGACGACGTTTCTGTGATGCTCGACTACCCTCAACAAGAATTGTTTTTGTTGTTCGTCCCTGACCCATTCGTTAAACTTTTTTATCAGAGCAAATCCTCTTTCTGCGGTATCATTGACCACCTTAAGAGCGTTCACATGGCTTCTTAGAAGATTCTGTCACGTCGTGGATTCCAAACAATTCAAGGAACGTCTTTGTTTTATTAGTAGTGAAATGGTTCAGGTCTTTTCCTTCAAAAACTAGGTTTTTACCATCTAATCGTTTCATTTCCTTTTTCTTTGCAGGTTCGGTTCTAAATTTGTATTCATATTTTCCTTATCAGCCTGAGTAATACGTTCGTACAAAAAAGCCAATCCTACGTTTGTTTCTGACAGATACCAAAGGTGTCTCTTAGCAACTGTGAGAGCACGTTTTTTGACGTCAGCATCTGGGTAAGTGTTCAGAAGCTGTAGCATATCCAAATCATTCTTTGGAGCCCATCGACTTACAATTGCCTCGTGCCAAAAGCGAACATATATGAGGCTGACAAAATGTGTAACCCGTTTCATTCCTTTTAATTCTCATTGAGGAATATTGAACTGTTTAGTGAAGAGGACAATTTTAAGTGCATATATTGCCAACGCCATCCACCTTGCTTGATGCAGAGCCCCTGGGATCCCGAAACTGAAGTCGTTTTTAGACCAACCAGACCAACCTCCTAGGTACAGGAGTAAGAGTTGTAATAACTCTTTGTAGTCTTCTCTTGGATGACTTCCATCTTTTAGGACATTTTGGATTTTCACTCGTTGTTCTTCTAGAAAGCCTTGAACGAGACTTTCTTCATCCAGCATTGTGGTATATGACTTCTTATCAAGTGAAGCCCACAGACTTGGGAACTTTCGAAAAATCTGGATGTCAGGACCACTTGATGGTATGCCACAACACTCCTCAAACACTCCTTTCAATATTAGTTCATGGGTGTGATGATGGCAAGCCAACCACTACAATGTTCGTCAGAATTCCCTTTCAATTCTGGTAAATGCCCCTTGGATCAGTGCTGTATTAGATTGTGTAGTATCAAGAGATATACCGATGATATTGCCATGTAGCCCAAATCGGTCCACTTCCCGAATAACTACTTCAGCCATCTGCTCACCAATGCCTTTCAGGAAAACAGGTACCCCAAGCAAAAAATGCTCAAAATCTTTGCCAGTCACTAGAACTGCAACTCTATCTTCCAAAGTTTTGACACTCCCATGGGCAACTGAAGGAGACAGTTTACTATCCCAATGCAACACCAAATGAGGAGGATTTTAAAAGAGCGAATTCGATTTTTTTGCCATTTTACTTCTATTGATCGCCCGAGCTCGGTAAACGGTAGCTGGAGATACGGAAATTTTTGAAACATCGTGGCCAAGGCTCTTTGCTGTTGCTATAAATGAAGTACTTGCTTGTCGTATAAAGAGCTGTTCTCGATCCCAAGCAGACGTGAGTCAAGAGGTTTTAATCTAGGAGTTGAACGTAGTTTTTCGTTGCTGGAAGCAAAAACTCGGCCTCTTTGCCACTAGGTGCAGATGATGATGGAGATGACTCTTCCAGTATAACTGTTTTATTGATTTCAGCTAAAGCTTTGTAATGTTTATTCTTACATGAATCACTTTTTTCTTCTTTTGTACACTTAGTTCCTATTTTCGAGGCGAAAACCTTGTCTACTCCACTCATTGACAAACTCATACGATCTTCTCTTTGTGCCCTAAGAAATTCTTTATCTTCTTGTGATACGCTAGTCATGTCCATCACATTGTGCCGGGAAATGTCAAATGACTCGACGAGATCACCTTTCCAAATCTGCCGTTTCATATTTGCTTTATTCGTGTTTCTCGATTTCTCTTTACCCAGATTTTGGTATTCTTTGTACAGCTGCTGTATACCAGCACGAATATTCTCCTCCGTCTTAACAGGGATATTTGCTTTCCTCCACACTTCCTGTAGTTTAGTACTGGTAGATTTAGCAGCATCCGAAAGTGTTTCTTTCATTTCCTTGTGATGGTAAATAAAAACTAAAAGTACTTGTTCATTTGAAGGGTGCCGAGTTCCTAAAAACTCACCACTAGGCACCTTTTCTAGCAGCCAAATTCCCCTTTTGGTTCCCATTTTAAAGTTCAATTATCTGCAAAAGATGAGAGAAATACATGAGAAGCCCATTAGTACAAAGCACGTCAATACTAGAAATTTCACTAGTTTGAGATGAAAGTGATCAATGTGTGCAACGCTTAAATATTATCCAATCTTCTTGAAATTTGGCATATATATCTTTTACATCACTGAGACTCGGAGCGTAAGCAAAGTCATATGAATATCACAACTTTGGAACAATGAAACACCCTAATGTACCGCCGATGCCTTCTCGAGGTTAAATCCGCGACATGCAGGGCTTTCCACAAGTTCCATTGTGTGCATATCATCAGGTTACATCTAGATAATTGTAGACAGTACCTGGTAGGTGAGGTAACACATCTACGAGTGTGACTGCTTAGGGTTACTTCTTGCATAATGGTGTTGAGGGTGGATATAGAGGGTGTCAACAAAGGTTCCAGGCCCCATAGAGCTTGGTCAGAGTTCTGACGGACCAGTTCGTCCGCCTTCCCATTTCCCTAGTTCCCGTCATGTTCTTCGGTCCAAACGAGTTCAACGACATTATCATTCGAAAGAGGACGAACTAATTATTTTACAAAATTTTCTGGGAGACAGAGATGTTGGTTGGTGGTTAAATAATGTTCCCCGGCATATTAATTTCTTTGCGCTGCTGGAGAGCAAGAAGCCCCACCTCTTAATAAATTTACATTACACTTTCTTGTTGCCCAAAATTGCGTTTCTATGTGACCATTATAAAAAAATGTGCCAATATTTAGTAAGAATAATATACAAATGAAATTTTTAAAATTCCGGTATATTTTACTATATGCAGTGAGTGTTATGTTACTCGCGAGTAATTTAATGGCCGTAGTGTAAACGTGAACAGAACCTGATTATTCTCAGCATTTGGTAAGCAGATTTAGACTTACTTGAATACATCGTTAGTCAGTTTTGTCACCGAATTTTACTTTGGTCTTGTTCTGTTTATTTTATGATATTATTTTTTTTGTAAACTCCTTCATTACGTTTAGTGTTGAGTTTTGTTTATTTTGTAGCACAATTTAGTATATCAACATTTCAATGTGTTCCCTTTGAAATATTAATTTTCTGGTAGTACTCCGTGAATGAAATGGAGTAAAGCGAACCTCGTTCGTTAAAATTTTTGTAAGTAGGCAGTAACCCTACAGTGCGTTTTAAACAAACAAAGACGGAAAAAGTATCACGTAAACGGGCGGTCAATTAAGTTAATCTAATCCGCAACGCTGTTCAGATTTCACTGGCGGGGTCGATTGGGATAACTTTTATTTTGTACAATTCTATTATTGTTCATAATTTTCGCTGCTGCTAAGCAAAAGTAGTGCTTTTTGGAGCTAATACAGGCACACAGCACTACGGTCATTGTAGAACCTTGGTTTCTTCCACAAAGGCCTTCCATCTATTTCCGTCGCTTGTCCGAGCGATCGAATTTCTTGTAACTGATTACGTTGTCCTTCCGTCTGGCATGTGGTAGACCTCTAAAGCGACGGCTTTTTAAGTTGCTAGCTGTCCTTGTTTACGGCACTCTCCACAAATGCTTTAGCCATAATGCCTAATCATCCTCTGTCTATCAAGATTTTGATCATTATTTAAGTTTCTTCTATCAAATAAGAGTCCACAAATTGTTTGTAAGAAACTCCTTCCAAATTACTTTCGCAGTTCTTCATTCTTCTTGGACCAGCTTTCGCACCCGTAACACACTACATAATGAGGGATCTATATAATTTTATTTTACACTTTCTGGAACACATATCTAGATTTTGCAATGTTATGTAAGCCATAAAAACAGTGGTTTCTAACAGTAATTCGGGAATTCTTCTCTTTATTTATATCTTTGTTTTCAGCGACTATAGTTTCCAGATACTGGAACCGTTTCAAAACGCTGATCTCCTACAGTCATCTCTCTCTGATCTTACAGTTGCATTCCAAGTTGTGTTATCATGATCTTAATTTTACTATCATTCATCCTGAGACATCACAGTTTATCAATAGTTTCTGTTACATTGTATATTTCTTTCACGGCTTCCTTTCTTCTACCAAGGATGGCAACATGGTCAGCAAAAGCTGCGATTTGGCTTCCTCCAGAGAATATTGTGCCACCTGGGTTGATATTAGGCGCTATTTTATCCTTTCCAATACCACATTTATACAACATTTAAAGCTAACGCGCAATTATTTATATGGTTCCCTTGATTTAATTGTCGCAAAATGCAAGGGATAAACACTTTGGTACACACAGCGTTGTACAATGTAATTTTTAGAATTAATAGGATTTGGGCGTACTCATATAGAACTGCTTGGAAGAATAATCTGCGCTTGACTATAAAGAATTCCAAGAAACCCCAAAACGGTAAGAAAAGGTGTTTCATGGGAGGGAAAACGAACCAGAACACACAGTGCCATACACGATCTCTGCAACATACTAAATATACTAACTATAACTATAGAAACTATCTCTACTGTTAGTAACTTCACTTCCAGCATCTTTCATAAAAAACTATCTTATTTTATATTGGTGTTAAACAAATATTAATTTATAAGATTGAGGTTATGAATCTGCCATTTGTTCAAATAAACAAAACTGTATGATTGAATGTTTTATGTTGAACGCCCGTTATAATAATTATGTACAACAGTGTTAGGAAGTTCTACATCACTTTGAAGACCCAAGAAAAATGAAGTATCCAATATTTTCAACCATTTATTATTTACAGCAACACGAAACTTAACCACTATAAAAACAAAGCCGAGGGTTACAAAAAGTGTATTAAAAATTATAGAAATTAGGCGTCATAAATGAAAACATTAGATATCATATTATTTGAATTCTAGATCATTTTTGTGTTTGACTGTACAGCACTTGTTTTTGATGACCAGTTCGCTTCTTTTTTGGCATGGAATATCGGTTCTTCCAACTTGTGTTTATTGCCGGTTTTCTGTCAGATATAGTTTATTATAGGTTCTATATTAAATTCAGGTTTGGCGATTGCGCTGATCAATCGAATCTGTAGATTTTATTAATCATCAGATACGATTCAAATAGCTTAGCTTTATAGTAAGGCGTTATCGTATTGGAGAAAAACTTATCTTCGCAAAACAAACCTTTCCCACAGGTATCATATTATCCTGCAGTACTTTGAGGGTCTTTGTGGCACCATGGTAAAGACGGTATATACGAGTGAGTATATGCGTGTGAACCTATTTACGAAGCACTTTTACCACGCCGATTGAGGTATCTCCAAAACATGCATTTTGAACGCACCAACCGCTTCTTCAGGTCTGGCAATTTATTTTTGATGTTCGGGAATAAAAAGAAATCATTGGGTGCCAAATCAGGACTATACGGCGGATGACTCATCAAATCGACGTTTTGAGTGCTCCAAAAGTTACTTGTTCGAACCGATGTGTGAGAGCTCGCATTGTCGTGGTGGAGAATGATCCGTCTTCGGCGGTTAGTTTTCCTTATTTCTCCGAAGACTTGTGGCAAACAAATGGTTGTGTACCATTCAGAATTGACCGTTCTACGTTACACCAATGGTACGGTTGAGACATGTCCAGTTTTTCCGAAAAAACCGGCGACCATTTGCTTCGAAGTGCTTCGAGCACGAACGACTTTTGTTGAGTTTGGCTCGCCTTGGAAGACCCATACAGTCGACTGCTGTTTACTTTCGGGCTCATACGCGTAGATCCACGATTCGTCACCTGTCGCGATGTCATACACATGGTTTGAAGCACTGCGATCGAATAATTTGAGCATTTCTTGCGACCAGTTGACACGAGCTTGTTTTTGAGTAATTGTCAAATTATGTGGTATTCAATGCGAACAAATCTTTTTTACGACCAAATGTTCATGCAATATTGAATGTATGCTGGTCCCACTAATGTCCAAGGATACCTCAATCTCACGATAAGTCGCTTGACGATCTTGCAGTATCAGTTCACACGCACCGCATCAGTGTGTTTCGGAACAACAACCGATTTTGGACGACCTTCACGAAATTCGTCGTTGAGCGAACTGCGGCCACGATTGAATTCGGTAAACCATCGATAAACACTGGTTCATCGCTGCACTGTTGTTGAGTTAATCCACGTCGAAAGTTGTAAAAAGTATCACACGCAAATATTCACGATTTAATTCCATTTTTTGGCCGATGTGAATTTTTTATGTTACTGTAAATAACACAAATAGCGGTCGTACGTCAAAACGTTCTGGGTACGTATACCGTCAAAAGTGTCAAACGTTATGATAGAGACGTCAGTTGCCAGATGGCTGCACTAGGATTGCCCAATTCCGAAATATAAAAGGCAACCCTGTCACGGGCCAAACGACCCGCAGCCGGATAGGTGGAAAAAGGCTTACAGCTTAGCTCAGAGGAGTAGGGGTAGTTCGCGGAAATCGCTTACTGGAGGAAATCTTCCTAGTTGTGTACAGGATGAGTCAAAATTAGTGGGCGCCACCTTCCAAATCCAGCTGATTGTAGGTCCTCGTGGAAGGCCGAGAGGCCAGCAGCTTACGCAAATAGAACTCACCTTTATTGTGCCTCCTCCTATATACATGAAGCTTGTAAAATTCGTACACAAACAAGTACAAAAGACACAATAATAAGAGGCAGTAAATTTTTAACACACATATAATTAAACTGTTAAAAATGACACAGTACAAGAAAATGACAACAAATGATAACTCTATGATTCTGGATTACATATTTTTACTTTTAGAACGTTCAAAAAAAACTCGCCGCCGCTGGTGCAACGATATTTACGTTTTTCATACAGTTGCGTGCCCAGGGACGCCGAAGTTCACAAGAATAAAACAGGATATAATTTTGTTAGCTTTATAATTAACAGCAAACACCACAAACGGCGACTGAAGGTCGTTTTTCTAGTTACATGAAGGCAATATTTGAAGTTTGCAAGTTAACGCAAAAAAGGGTTTCTTTCTCACAAAACACAAAAACTAGATTTTTACCTTGAACGATTCTAGGAGCGGCCGGCACAATACTGAGGTTGTTCCTTTTTTTCTTTCTCCGATGCAGGTACAGTTTGGGGTACGTTCAGGTCCGGGAAAAAGGGTAGACGACTTCAGGGAACTTTGGGGGACGAAAACTTAGTTTGTACGTCCCTGGGAATTAAGATGACTTCCAAAGGGGTCGAGAGCGACGGCAATTTCAGGCGATTACAACACAGCCCACAATTCTAACCATCACCTTTTCACGGGTTTAATCCAGTAAGGTAACGAAGCACAACGTTTACGGGGTCAATTTGCTTGTATACGAATTAGATCGAAAGAGCAACTTCACTTAATTGCCCTATATCAAGGTTAAATCTGCTAAACATATATTTGGATCCGACTT
>JABXWE010055051.1:0-10977 GCA_014611495.1 Limonius californicus
ATATTAAGATTCTCTTTCGTGAAAGTTTGTTTTACAATAATTTTGCACAGATACTGAAACTTAGATAAATTCAGAATTCAGGGTGACCAGGATACCTTACAATATAAATTAAAGATGTAAGATAGCCTGTCTGTGACACTAAAAAACGCGCAACACAGGCATTGGAGAGAAGATCGCTACGTCTCGTAAGAGATAAAGCACTCTAAGAAGAAGAAGATAGCCTGATGTCATGTTCGACGAAATTTAGAATCCATAAAATGTCAAATTTAATTTTTAGTGGACAATATAATGGAATTTCTATTTACAGTTTAATTAAGGTTTAACTCTCTGGGCAATGAGTAAACATAATTATTTTCTTAACAGAATTGTGTATTACTTAAATCTTCTAAACTTTTTAAGCATCCTTTACTCTTAGTAGAACACAGGAATTCGAACCTCCATATTTACAACATTATTTCTTAACATGATTTTACTTCCTGTTTTCTATTATTTATTACTGCAAAATAAGCTGCAAATTGAAAAGAATGGTGATTAACTGTGCAATTAAATAATACTTTATCGCAAACCAGAATATTATTAACTTCATAGGTGTCTGTAAACTACAGCTCAACAAAATGACCAGTGTTGGGTAGTATCTAGATACATCTATCTAGATACTGGATCTAAATACCGTTGCAGTATCTACTATCTGTATCTAGATACGTTTATAAAATTATATCTTGTATCTGTATCTAGATCCTATTGTAACGAAGTTCTTGGCGACAACGCATTTTAAATTTGTCTAGGAAATTTTCGCTTTGTTAATTCACCGTTGGAGCGCGCGCCGGGCTGCAAGTGGAAGTTAGCGAAGCATTTCCCACTCCCAGAGAACCGAAGTGCGACCGGACCGAGCGAGACCCAGATGGAAATTTGGTACAAAAGGAGCTCCTCGAGGAAAAATCTTTAACTTTTGAGTCCAGACCAGAAGAAGTCCAGCTTAGAAAACCTGTCCTGAACCGAAATTTATAATCCGAATTCTGTACCCAAATACAATTTACCGCAAACCTGAGAATCCTGCATAAAATCCTGAGAAGTTCTGTCTTAATCTGGTGCAAACCGCATTCTGACAGCAATTACTTTTCCCTGTGCTCTAGCCTAGCATGGGGTTGAAACCCCGCGTTTTGCTAAAAGTGTATCCTACCCGTTTAAATAGGCCCGATCACTGAATTTATCTTGTTTACACCGCATTCTGAAAGTGTATCCTCCCATAAATAGGCCCGAAAACTGAATTTATCTGGTTCGCACCGCATTCTGAAAGTGTATCCTACCCGTAAAGAATAACTAAAGCAAAGTCACGTATTTCACCTCAGCCAAAGGAACCCCACAGCGAAGGAATTTACTACGAATAAAGTAATACAATTATGTCGGCAGTGACAACCTGAGTTTGAATTTTAAAACATTTAAAACACCGGCAAAACCCCGCCGAACTACGACCGCTTAAAATTCACATACCCGATTCACCGCACCTTTACTAACTTTTAGTAACTACACCGTAGATTCCAGTCTGATATAACCTGTGTGTATTAATAACAACATTTGATTTATAATTTAGAACCAGTAACCTAAGATTCCGAGATCCGCGTGGATTTCAGTGGACGACAGCGCTCCGTCTCGTACGCAGCGGAAGGCACGCCATTCGCGGCCCAAAGCTGAACTACCGACATTCCAGGACCGGACTACGGTCAAATTAATTTCATTTAGAGTACCCGTTTTATTTTGTGTGTGTTCATTTAACCCAGAATTTAGGATTTTTTAGTTGCATTTATTGTTATACCAATCAAACACTTTAGTTAGGCTAGATTTGTACATTAATAGGAATAAACATTATAAATTCTATAACAAACTTTATATCCAGCGAACCCTGGGCTATGAGCTTGCCCGGCACCCGAACCACGATTATTACACTATTAAGCGGTATCTTTTTTTATTAAACAAAAGATCCTAGATACATTCAAGAATTATAATTTATTTTATGTAGTTTCCAAATTTTATTAAAACATTTCTTCAATTTAAAATTTATGACATTTTTGGACATTTAAATTTTACCGTTTACTTTTAGCAGAAAACCCCAAATACGTCTTAAGATAGGTAATGGTAATAAATATTCAAACATCCCCATTTTCAGGGAATAAGAACCGTAAGAAGCCTAAGGTTTTAAGTATACATTTACCCATTGTGGCAATACAAATTACAATCACCGCCCTTGCTGTTTTCGATATTGGGAATTTCCAAGTAAATCTCATAAGTCCTAACCGAGCGGTAGGCTTGTCTAATGTCTTGACAAGGCTTGAAGTTTTTTCAGTATAAATAGAAGTAGTGAACAAGTCCAGGATCAATTCTTGTGCTAGTCTGCTAGTTATACCTTGTGATTACAATTACAAGAATGAATGATAACGAAAGTGCTTTTCTAGAAGTGCCAGCGATACTGGATGGCGATCCCAATAAAATGTTCTCTAGTAATTATTTTGTGTTTTATTATTATTATCGATTTGTTAACAACCCTAAATTCCGTTAGATTTTCTTTAAAAATAATATTATCATGGTTTATGCGCGCTTCCATTTCTGAAAGTGTAATTTTTTAAAGTAGGTATCTAATTTCTATCTGAGAAGGATCTAGATACATTTTAAAGTATCTTGTATTTGTATCTGGGGATGCCGGTAAAAGTTCCGCAGGAAAAAGTTCCGCCGGAAAAAGTTCCACCGAAAAAGTGCCTTGGGGAAAAAGTTCCGCAGGAAAAAGTTCCGCCGGAAAAAGTTCCGCGCAAAAAGTTCCGCAGGAAAAGGTCCCGCCGCGGAAAAGTTAAAAATGTGTGTGCCTATTGACTGTATTAGAACTGTCCGAAATGTAATTTGTAAAATAATAAGCTAAGCAATGACATTAAAGTAAGTTTGTAATTTAAATAGGTTCTTAACTGATCTCCATTATTAACAGCTATTTATTTACGTTACTATATAAATACAAATCCTTTAATGTATTATTAATGTTCCTATTGTTAAAATTCTTAGAGAAAGTATACAAACTTATTTGAAGGGATAAAATAATTTAAATGTTATTACAATAATTACTAATTCTACCAAATGAACCCTATTATTTCGCATATAACAGCCCGGAAAATTCGTTCATTTTCATTTGTACCGTTTGGTGAATAGTATTGCTGCTGTTCAACAGCTGTTAGCCACAATATTAGAATGCAACCAAACTGATTTTGTATATAATAATTACCTATTTTTAAATATAGTCTGTAGTGTAAGTTGCCTTTTTTATAAATAAAACATTGTGAACTTTTTCCTGCGGATCTTTTTCCTGCGGAACTTTTCTCCGCGGTACTTTTTCCGCGGCACTTTTTCCCGCGGAACTTTTCCGGCGGAACTTTTTCTTGCGGAACTTTTACCTGGATTCGTAACTAGATACACTTTTTTAGAAGTACTTGTATCTGAATCTAGATACAAATAAAAAGTATCTTACCCAACACTGAAAATGATTGAGTAAAATTTATTATTATAGACTATCAATAAGAGTTATTATAAAATTACTTACTGTAACCGCTGTACACCACAGAAATGATTCAGTCAGTGCTAGTGTTGCCAGATGTTCTCCCATATATACATCCTTTTGGAGTAATATTACAATAGCCCAATTAAGAGTACCCAGAAATCCATAAGATACAATAATAGTAACAAAAAATAATTGCCAACCAAAGGCATCATTAAACAGGCGTATAAGGTCGCTTAACTGACTGTAAGACTTTCTGACGTTCCTCACTTCAGTCGACAAACGGTAGTCTTTCATTGTGGTATTTTCATTTGTCAGAGCATTGTCTAATTCTAATCGTTTGTTTACTAAATTTACTCGCACTTTTAGTGATATAATGTAGTTACACATCAATAAAACTGTAATGAAGTTGTAGTAATGATGCACTATTTCATGAAAATATGTTACAACCGTTTGCATTCCCACAAATTGTATGTTGAAATATAAAGAATATAATACAATTAATAATGGTAGTACATGTACGACGAGTAATTGCTTCTTTAGTTTTTTAGGATTTTCCAAAGTAATGTTTTCAGATATATCAAAATTTTCGAACACTGCTATAAATGATTGAAAAAGCTTACACTTAAATAACGATGACCTAATAATGGTAATGCTAGTACAAGTTGTTAGCACAACCGCGGCAACAACTTCAGTTACCAACGTGCTTAAGCCGAATTGAAATTCCATGGCTTTTTCTGAACATAACGTGTAGACAAAATTGATACACAGACTAATATATAAAAGAGTTACAATTATTCCATATATCTTGTGGGCTCGGCCATTCCAATTATCAAATTTTTCATACGGTGGTACTAATGCCAAAAACACTGCAATTCGATATACCGGTTTGATGTAATTTATATTATTTTTATTAACGGTACGTTCCATTCCTATTTATTTCTTATAAAACGAGCATAGTGACTGGATTTCTAGTTACCCTAATCATAACTATTACGTTTTTAAACAGCTTAGGTATACATGTTTATTCTTCATTATGATATACTTCGTGCTTCATTGAACAAACCATTATGAAATAACCTGTCATAACTAAAATTAATTGTAACTGTATAAAAATATTGTACACAATACACAGTGGTGTGAAATAATTCTGCGTCAGCCAAGAAAACAATTATTTCTTGAAGTTTCGCTAAAATGCATTTAACATAATAGCATAATTAGGAGAAATATTTATTATATTATGAGTCTATAATATACAGGGTGTTAATGAATTGCCGGGACAAACTTCTAGGGTTTAAAGTATACATGAAAACAATCATTTTTGTTAATAAATGTATGGTCAAAAGTGTTTCCTTTCAGGGATAGATCTTCTCAAAGATTCTTTAAGCAGCGCCTGAATGTAGGCAACTCACTACTACCTACTATTTGTTTACATAACGACGGAAATCAATACAGGATAAATAAAGCCCTCTTTCCCACTTTTCAAATTCAAGATACAGGGTGTCAAGTTAAATTTTTATTTCTTATTTTTTCAAATATTTTTGAAGAAATGTAAATATTTCAAACAATTTTGGAAGTTAGGGTTTTATTGACACCAGGAATTTAAATGTTTAACAGTTTTTTTGTTACGTAGGAGAGGGCGCCACCTACGACACTTTTCTACTGTTTATAATATCATAACTGTTTTGTGCTTCAGGGTATGATCTTTTTTCATAAAGATACCGATTATTCAACCTTTTCTACGTAAAAATAATATACTTTATTGATGTCGCTACGAGTCGCCGTTTTAGTTTTAGTTTGTTGCTATTGAGTATAAAATTAGGAATGAATAGCCACTTATTTTACAAAACACATTTTATTTTGATAACTAACTAACCTAAATAAGTAAAAACTCGTACTTGAGTAAGTGGCCGCCATTAACTTCTATACATTTTGCTAATGCTTTTCCAAGATAGCGTCTCACATTAAAAAAAACCTTGTTTCTATTTCTAATAACATTTGCGACTTCTTCATCCATCGATGTGGAAAACGTTCATTTAAGTGTCATGGAAACAGCTACAGCCACTTTGTTGGCTAAGCACAAATTGTATACCCATAAGATAGCAATGCAGTGAAACTTTTAAACCCAAATAACTCAAAATTGTTATTCGTAGCGACATCAATAAATTCTATTATTTTTACGTAAAAAGGTTGAAAAATCGATATCTATATGAAAAAAGATCATTCCATTAAGCACAAAAAAGTTATGATGTTTTAAAGAGCAGATATAATATGGCGCCCTCTACTACGTAACAGAAAATCTGTTAATAATTTGAATTCCTCGCGTCAAAAAAACCCTAACTTCCAAAATTTTTTGATATACATATTTACATTTCTTCTTTCAAAAGTTATTTGAAAAAATCAAAAATAAGAATTTAACTTTGACACCCTGTATCTTGGGTATTATTGACATTTGGACTATGTTTGTTAGACAAATCGTAATATTTGTACATAAAGAATCTGCTATTACCGTATGGCCCCTTAGTTCTGAGACACCCTGTATAATGTACAATTTTTTTGTTTTTGAATTAACTTTTTATATAAATTGTATCCGTTTTTTTTTATCAACATTTGGGCTAATATTATTAGTAGTATTGTGTTTAAGTACCTGTAACAAAATGGGTTTAAACTGCAATTTGTACAACTGATGCAGAATTTTTTCACCCCATTGTAGTATTTATAAGTTAATTACGCACCCTTTCTCCCTGTCTAAAATTGTTCTTACTTGCAACTATTCTATACCTCCACGTGTTCGCTACATACGGCAGTAGTGCGAAAGACAATCATCGATTCGTGCAATTACATGATTGAATTAAAACGCTAAATTGTACCAACGTCATTCACATAGCAATCTATGCAGCACCACATACCGCGGTGGAAAACTAGAAGTCTTTAGTATTTTTTAGAAAAAAATATCTTTAACAAACTGAATGTTGAAATCTTGTGAACAGAGACAGAATCATCGAATTTTGTCATAAGTTTGGTCGACGATATAGAACAAAGTTTGGTAATCTATAGAAACATATTTTTGTTAATAAAAGTATAGTCAAAAGTGTTTCCTTCAGGGATAGAGCTTCTCAAAGATTCTTTAAGAAGCGCCTAAATGTAGGCAACTCAATTTACTACCTACTATTTGTGTCCACGGAAATTAATACAAGATCATTTCAAAAGTGGGAAAGAGGGCTTTATTTATCCTGTATTAATTTCCGTCGTTATCGAAACAAATAGTAGAAGTTTGTCCCTGCAATTCATTTACAGCCTGTATAGTGTATGTATCTCCAAGTAAAACATATAGCTACTGAAAATACTAAAAAATAGGACGACAATAAAATTAATTCGTTGAAGTAACAAATAATTATTTAAAAGAAACATATATCTTATGTAGAAAAAAGTTTATATTTTGAATATAAACATGTGTTTCAGCTAAAATATGCTTTATATGTTCTAAATGGGTACAGTTATTTTTGTCTACAATTACTTAAAATATAGTAAAGGAACTTACCGCAAATAATCCACACCAGAGAAAAGTTTCGGCCATTACTAAAAAGAATTCCATTGCTGTGTACATATTATGAAACAATGCAGTAATTATGGCATCCACAGCTACTAAAAAACCGTACGATATAATACCCATTAATAATAGTAGCGGCAATCCAAAAATTTCGTTGAAAATTGCCACCAATTCTCTTAAATAGTTGTGCAGTTTTCTTATTTCTTTTACTCCGGCTGATAAAATTTTATTTTCGGAACCAGGGTCATTTTTCAATATCATTTCTAATCGCTCATTTATCGACTTAAACCGTAACTTAATACATAATATATAATTGCACATTAGCAACCATTCAATGGCACAGTAATAATTATGAACTATTAGGAAGATATAAAGTACAGCGGCTGCTAAAACTACACGCTGTACATAAAAATAGATAGAACAAAACGTAGGCGACAATATGAGTAAATGTATCAGAAATATTTGAATGTGTGAAATGCAATTATTTCCGAGATAAATTTTGTGAACGCTGTCAAAACTTGAAAAAGCCTTAGGAAAGATTGGAATTGTTTTAACTTGTACAAGGATGACATAATAATGGTACTGCACGTAGATGTTGTCATCAATATTGATGCGAGAATCTCAGTTCCAACAATATGTAAACCCATATCATCGTCGAAGGTGTTATATACCGTAACAATGAAAACGCCACAAGCACAAACATAACTCAGAAATACAGCGACGGCATGTATTTTGTGTAACAGTGAGTATATATTTTCATATTTATAAGGTGGTGCTAATGCTAAAAACATTGCAATCCGATATATAGGTGTTACGTAATTATTATTCGTTTCAGAAACCAACTTTCCCGTCATTGGTATGTATATGTATGCAATCAACTTCAGCATCTTAGGGTAACCCAAAAGGTTTATTATTACTGTTCTAAAAATTTCGTTACTTTGTTCGTTAACCAAATTGTTTGATACAATCAACAAGTGATTAATTATTCATAAAAGCGATGTTGCTTTTCTGTACTTGAATGAACATACAAAATAAAGATCTATTAGTTTATACCATTAGGGATTTCTATGACTAAGTGTACACAATATTCGCAAAAATATAACATAATATGTCCTACAATTATGATCCATGACATACACCTTCGACGTGATTATAATTAACCTAATTTGATAAAAGCAATTACTGCCACTGAACTATAAAATTACTATAAACCTTAAATATGCCGTAATAGCAGTGCTTGGGGGGGGGGGTCATTTTCCACGGTATCACTAACGGAATGCTCCGCCAGCTGTGCAATCAGCAAACATTTGGTAGTGTTATTTCGCACTTATTCTACTGGCTCCTAGTTATTGTAATTATATCCTAGTATTTTCAGGACCATGTTCTTCAAACCAATTATATTTTATCAGGATTTCAGTGGCACAGAATTAAATACCATCAGAACAATGCCATTATTATTTTTTTTTAAATTGCAGTGCATAAACATACAATAGTTTGCCATTACTTCCTACTACTTATCTGAATTAGACACAAATAACGAAATGTAGAAAGTAAGACATACATCATTAGCATAATAATATATAATAAGCTCTACCGTGTACTTAATCGATAATCGTAGGACGTTAATAAAACGAGTGTAAACCGTCAAAAAGAAGTACTCTACTACATTACATCTATAAGCTATGCGTTGCCACATCACAGTTAAGAAAATGATGTCACCAACAAACAAAGTATAGTTAACTTTTGTATGTCTTAACAAATAAACTATTAAAAGCACTTCAACTGATGAATACTAATAATTATTATAATAAATGAATTTCATAAAAAATACGTGTCGTACGCAGAAATTGGTGAACAACTCTTGGATACAATTACAAAGAACTTGGGCAGGCCTTTCATCCTGAGTATTTATTTGTTGCGAGAAAATGGTGGCCCTGATCAGTTTTAGTTTTGATTTTGGCGACTAATCAATTAGTGTTTCCTGCAGGAACTATATTTACAATTTGCGTATGTGTAATAATGATGTTAATGCTGGTCTTTACTCAAGTACAATTCTGATTTTAAAATAGAACGGGGTATATGCAACGCACAACTGATCATTTGCTTGGCTGGTAATGCGTACACAAAATAATGTTAATCTTTAAGATAAGAGAAACATTTCCATTACCTTAAGGATATGAATAGTAGCCACCACCGTGTCTTTTAAACTCCCCCGAATGTTGTATTTTTTGAAAGCCTAATCCGAATTCACAAATATGGTTACGGTTTCTTTGTGTGATCCATCTAATCTGAATCATTGTGTTGATTTTGTGCGTCTGATTATTTTCACTGGGTTTTTAAACTACGCTGTATTTTGTATTTTTTAAAGCCAAATTTTGCCAGGTAAGAAAAGGGTAATTTTAGCCGCTCGGCGATCATATCAAGGCAGACGTGATGCTGCAGTAATTGCTCGTAAAAGCGGTGTCTCAAAGCACTCCCGGAAAATATACGTCCATTTATTGTAAAACCAGAAGACGTAGATGAGAACTTCGTAGAAAACAAGGAAATAAAAATACGCATGCAAAAAGTTGCTGCCAGAGCTGACGGGGACTATGTGGACTAAGTGGTTAGATGAAAGGCGAAAAAGATTAAATTTTTCCAAATTAGGAACAGTATGCAAATTGCGACAAACGAGATCCACCGCCAATGTTGTAAAAAAAAACGTCCTCTACACATCTGCAGTGATTTTGTAGATACCCGAGCCCCCAAATACGGATGAAATATCGAGAACAGGGCAATCGAAGAATTTACACAATTAACATAAGTTGAAGTAAATTCTTGCGGGATATACGTTGCTCAGAAGTGTCCATTTTTAGGGGCTTCTTCAGTTGGTATGGTGGGTGATAACGCAGTTTTAAAAATATAATGTCCTTTTATCGCTAGTATGTTTTCACTAGTTGATGCAATAACTTTTTGTGCTGTTGGAGATGGAAAGTTAAAACTGAAAGCCAATGACCGTTATATGTACCAAATCCAAGTAGAACTTAATATTGCTAATAAAGTTATTTGTTATTTTATAGTATGGATTCCGCTTGGATTTTATCTGTAAAAATTATAACCAGAAACAACTATAGGTGGCTAAATAATATGTTATTGAAAGTACAACAGTTCTATTTTTTTATCTCTTTTTCCAGTACTAATAGATCCCCGACTTTCGAAAAATCTGCCCCTTCGGAAATATATTTAAAAAAATGAATAAGAGCTGTTCGCCTAAACCCATACTATACGCATACTTATCCGGTATTAGTATTATATCTTCTACGACCATACTACAAATAATGGTCTTTCTACCTTCGCTTTAAATATGATAAGTAACTCGGCGACCACACATGAATATTTCCGCAGAAATATCAACGTCAAATTTTTTCACCAAATAATACTTTCCCGTACTGCAGAAATTTGATGTAGAATGTCATTTTTGTGATAAAATATCTCTTGCTAAATACCATCCTTAAGTTTTATTTCCCAGCACATGTATTATACGATCATTTACTAATTTAAAGCATCTTTAAAGCACTAATATCACATTGCAGCTATATGTATAATAGTGAATTAAACAACAGTGCACGTAGATGAGATTAATAAAATTTAGGCGATCATTTCACTCACATATCGAAAGAACCAATGAGAAACTTTCGTCAACTTGGTGTTGCCGTGATAATCCTAACTTGACTCTTGATTCTGATTCGTCCGTCAAGTTCGGTGTTTTCAATAAAAAATTAATTTTGAATTGTCTTTGGAAGCAAAAATCAAATGCAACGTACAGCTGTCACTTTTGCATTCAAATCGCTTCAAATCCGTGGTGTGAGTATAGCATTCAAATCTAACATGAATCGATTTGGAAAAGATTCTGCCG
>JABXWE010055072.1:0-13357 GCA_014611495.1 Limonius californicus
TGGAACTTCTCTTCTCTGTTCGACGAGTTAGGCTAGCCTCCTGTCTGGCATACGTGCAGAGAGGGCTCACAGAACCTACTCTATTGCAGGTAATTAACAGGCCATTGGCCTATACACAGAAGATGAAGAAGAAGTTAGGGTGGACTGTTTTAGTTGGAACACCCTGTATTTAAAACAGCGAGGTTTTATATTACTCGTCGTAGTGGTCGTGCAATTAACTAACTTAATGTTGGTAAATAATAACGGTTCAATTCACTTAATAAGCTTCGTGTCTGGTTGTTACAATATTTATGTCCTTAATGAATCAGACTTCCGTAGGTTTATCTACCATTGATCAATTTTTTCTCTGTGTATCTTTAGTTTCATTGATTGTGAGTGTAATATCTCACTGATCTGCCAAGCTTATGAAAAGCAGATCTACTGAAAATATTAAATTAGAAAAATGGGAGCCTATTCAAATATGCATTATAAAACACATAATTAAATTTAACAGTTTCCTGTCCATCGAGGAAACCAGAAGAATTTGAACTTTTTATAGGAACTACTATTTAAGGCAAACCACTTTAATAATATTAGTGTATGTGTAACAACACCGATTTTCTACTTTCCACTGTATCGCATTTTTAGGTCGTTAACTATAGTAACCTATTTTTGCTTGTTTTTCGCTCAAATATACAGACATCTACGTCGTTGTATAGTTATTTAGTTGTAGACAATATAATTTCATTATCCACATCATGCTTTTGTTTTCGAAATAGCATTTGAATTAGTTCGACGACCAACAACATATTTCTTCATGTTTGGATTTGTTCGACACCATCGTTTTGTTTTGGTATGCTTTTTAACAAGAGCAGTACATGAAAAATACAATTGGTGTCCTTGTTTACTAAAGAAAATCAAAATGGATATTATTGTTTGATAGTTTTTCACTTTCGAACATTAAATTATTACTTCTCGAAAGATACGAGAGATAGCTGGCTTAATCAGTTCTGACGCAGCGACTGTCATATGAACAGTTGTAAAATACCAAGTCATTATGTCACGTAGTTGTTTGTATACAGTTCTTGGAATTAAAATATTTGTGTTTTAAATTGGAAGAATAACAGGAATCGTTTAAAAAATCATGACAAGGTTTTGGAGGTATTGCTATTTAAGGTTTTCGCGCTTTTGGATTTGAGCGTTTACTAGATTTATTCAATTATTTTAATTTGTAAATAGCTAACCTTACGCCATCTTTCAGTTATCCCGAGAATTATTGCTGGTATGTGTATTCTTATTGGGGAACGCCGATTGGACTTCTCGAGGTGGACAGGACACCATTTTTGAGGCAATGACAGGAACTGTCGTTAGTTTTGCGTCCAGTCTGATTTTAGAATCGGTTCCAGCTGGCTTGTTTTACCACTTTAACAAAAGAGTCTTGGTTAGTGGCCTGAGGTGTGCAAACATCTTGCAATAAAACTTGATGTTAAAGTCGGAACTTAGTTGAGATTATCGTAAGCTTCCTTTCATTGTTTGATATGGATACAATTAATCCCATTGTCCCTTTAACGTGTCCGCAAAGATTTGCCGTTCCAGCAAAACTCTGTGTCTCAGTTTATCGTTTTTGGTGCTGCAACTAGTTCGTCGCCATTTTTTGGTTGTTTCGGAAAAATCCTTATTGCCCAACCTGACACAACAACCGCTTCTTCTTACTTGTTTTTGTTGTCAGTGGCGTAAGTTTAGCTGGCATCTTTTTCTACCGTCTCCCCTTGGCGCGCCGACAAAGCGAGAAGCAACCTTTTTGACTTCGTCGACTCTGTAGGCGAATTAAGGTAGAAACTGACGATATTTTCAGTTATTAGTGAAGATTGTAAGCAGTGATTATTTGTTTGCAAAGTGTTTCGATGTGAATAGTGGATGTAGTTCTATTTTCATTAAATAAAACAACCTTCTGTTGCCAATTGTTCAGTGATTTAATAAACAATTTTACTTGGTGATTCAGTTTCTATTGACTACGCTTTTTTCCCGATTTAACAGGAAATATCGCAGTCAGTGGCGCCTCGAGCAACAGGTTCAGACGTCTCGAAGCCGTTTCTGTATATGTAAGTTATAGCTGGACTGCCTCTGGTCGTCGATTGAATGGTTATGCGTGTTACTGTAACCTTTTATTTAATATATATATATCACGTGTCATTTTTTTTTTTTTGTTTTTTTTTTTTTTTTTGTTTTTTTTTTTTTTTTTTTTTGTTTTTTTTTTTTTTTTTTTACTCAGTTGTGGTATATATGATATGTATTATATATATATATATATAATATATTGCCGTCCCACCCCTACATTAGGTTCAAAAATTGTTATTCAACAAATAAATTATTGAGAATGTTGAATAAATTAAATACATTGATTGGTGAAACCTTCTACATTGGGCACCATAAAACAATATCAAAATCTTAATCAAGATATCCTCCTATAGATGAATATAAATAATAAACAACTTCATAAATTGTTTAACCAATACAAATCAAATATATTTCACCACCCTTATTGTAGATCTCAGGGCCGCTGTTATAATTAGTTGTATTGTATGAACTCTCGTAGCTGGTAACAAACAAGTACAAACACAAAGAAAACATAGGGAAAAATCAAAACGGTTATCAAGTTAAAATTTTAGTTACCAAAATTAATTTTGAAATTATCCGTGCTTTCCCTTTTAACATATAATGCAATTCAAGTTTGTCATTCAAAATCAATATAATAAAACAACAATTATAATTTTATTATTCCTTCAAATTATTTAAAATTTTCCCTTTTATTGGAAAATTTTCCTTCGTGTTCGTTGAGTTCAAAATTGGAGGAACGCATTTCTGTTCGGAGAATTCAAATTAAGCAGCATTGGCGGGAATCCTGAGGTAGCACGTGATAAATTTCGCACATCTCATAGCAACAGGTTATTCAGGCTTCTTTGTTGTTGTTTCAAATAAGTGAAGTTAATTGTTGTTAGTGGCATCAAAATCACAGGAAACCGTAAATAGATTGATCTCTTGATAGCAGTCTCCTATATTAATACATCAGTTATTGTTCGTTAGATTTGTATGTGGAAACTTTACATTCTAACATCAATTACTTTTCGGTTAAATTTCTTCTTGTAGGTTTCTTGTTATAATTAAATGTATTTATTCTTGCATTTCAATATTACGAAGATTTTCCTTTTCATTTCTTTATAGATGCTTAATTAATTTTTTATTATTTCTTGTAGATTATTAAGTTTTTACAGTTGACATTGACGGTTATGTAAACTTAAAGAAATACAATCCACATACGACGCACGCATCTTTGGTGGAACTAACGACGATCGACACACGCTACTTTGGGGTCTTCGCAAAAATTGGAATCTTTGGCAGATTTTCACAATTTCACGTACGTAAACGGAAGAAATCACTTTTAAACACGTAGATAAACGTTGAAACTTGTATTTAAACTTAGATAAACAGATTTTTTACTCAAATTATAACATTTACGAAGTTGCCGAATAAGCGTGATCTCTTCTCGGAGGATTTCTTGCAACTAAATTGTTTTTTCTGACAAAAACTCATCGTATTTTTTATCGTTAGTTAACAACTAGTAACAACTATCAAATTTTTTGTGAACCCCAAGGGGCTTGGCCAATCAAAATGGAGCTTTAAATAAACCAAATTAATTACAAATATTTATAAAATACAATAACTTTCTTATTACTAAACTCACGCAAAAAAGGAAAACACCAAAATATTCCCTACAAAATATTGATATCTTATTTCTAAAAAAACATAAGGAAGTTGACAATTAAATTTACATTAAATTATAAATAAATTATTAAAAACAACTTCACAGTTAATCAAAATTAATACAAAGCTTCCTTACACACATGAGGACATTATTACAAACACATTTTTCTCAAAAGAACAGTATTAAATTCACAAATATACATTTTAGTATCAAGCTGTCAAAATCATTACTTTTTACTTATATTTGTTAAATTGCAGCTCAAGAATGCGCAGATAAGGTTGAAAAGTATCCTCTATGATTTTCTGAAGATTAATATCAATCAAAACAATCAGCTTTACCAACAGAAAATCAAGTTATACAGCTTTAACGAACCAAATTCGAAGATCGGAAACAAGCATTTACCACGTATTCGATTTATGTGTGATTAAACAATTCATTTTATACAGGGTAGCTTAATATAGCTTTATTAGATTTAGCAATAGGTTAAGATATCTCAATTAGAACATGTTGTAACACAGCAATATATATATACACCCATTTTTAATGATCTATGACTTGTTGTTTTTGCATTCGTTTTTATACGTATTTTGTGAGAAATACTGGAACAATGAGGAAGCACAACAAGATAGGTTTATATTCCCGTAAGCTATCGGTCATCGGCCCTGTCAGGACTTGAAAGGGTGGCGCTCGATTATTCTAACTTACCCCATACATTTTGACAATAAAGATTTTCTTCTTGTAATCGGTTTCCCTCCTATGTGTTTGCCAAAAATCCAATTACATCGGTTTGTTGCGGGATGACGAGAACGATTGTTGCGACTGTAATATCTCATACGACGTATATGACATATTAACTGAAGAAATACTTATGAAAAAGCTAATCGAAAGATGACGCTGCGTTTGCTACTAATTGATCAAAATGCCAATTTTTCAAGACTGTTCGATTGGTTTTAAGACGAATACAACTGAGTGAGTGTGTGGATTTGTAACTATGGATGAAACTTGGCACCATTGCTGTATACCTACTCGAAGTATTACAGCAATCAAAATAATATAAATATCGTGGACCTTTATCATCAAAGATGGCAAGGTCTATAAAGGTTGTTGGGAAGGCCCCAGCAATAACGAGAGAGTACTGAAATAATCTTTTGGGCCAATTGAACAAAAATATCTATAAGACCAGATTTAGCGAAGGAAGGGGTCATTATATCATTATGACAATCACGTGTCCATGCAAGTGTTGTTTTCTTCGCAAAACCCCACGATTTAAAATATGATTTGCAGCCATATTCATATAATACACATGATTTATCGTTAACTGACCTTCATCTACTTTCACGGCTGAATAAAATCATTGTTGGGGACAGAGTTTCGTAATAGGAAGAAGTTAAATTGCAATTCAAGAACGGTTATTGAGAAGTCAAAATTTCATGATGGTGTAATGACTCTGAGACATCGTTGACACAAGTGCGTTGCTATCAAGGAAGATTATACTGCATATTAAATATTATTTCTAAAAGAGTTTCTATCTAATAAAAATGTTAATGAATCGTTATTTGATTTTATTTCGAGAACAATTAAAATAATAGTGGTAAGTTAGTAATGCTCTATTTACCTAAAACTGGCGAGTAAAACATTTTGTAGGTCAATTTTTCAAATGTACACAAAAATCTCGATTGACTTAAAAATATGTGATATACTTCTAGATGCTGTTCACCTTCCGTACCACGATCAATAATTGCTTTCTGTAAGTCGCTTTCCACTATTGTTATACAACATACTTCTTTAGATTTATTATTAATTTAATATTTCAATTATTTCTTATATATTCACTACATGTGAGTTATATTTTTTATCATGCACTTTACCATTTTTACCTCCTTTATATTGTAGTGGCTTTGGATGTCTCGATTATTGATTATTGCTTTTTGATTGATGTTGACTTTCAATGTGTTTAACTTCAATGACATTTGATTATAGATTCTCTGAAAAATGAGCTCAATGAATATATGTCCTGTTCCTTCACCAAAATCAATTTTTGAGTATTCATTCTTTCATAATTTGATTCCGTGCTACCATTGCTAATTATTACAAATTCATTAGTAATAATAAAAATATTAGACCTTCGTTCTTTCGTCTGGTATACCCGCATTTGAATTTGAATGTCCGTTATATTCATTTCAATATTTTAATTCGTGAATAGCGCATCTTACGCCACCTCTTGGTTATCCCCAGAGTTGTCGCTGTTTGGCGTGATTTTATTGGCGGGTGCGAATTAGAATTCTTAAGGCGAGCTAGGCGCATTTATGGAGTAATTTTCTAAGAAATGAGCTGCAGGACTGTTTTCGGGAACCGACTTAGCTTGCCTTGTTTTTCCGCGTGGAGAAAGGCACTCTTAGCTGAGCAATCGAAACTTGCAGAAGTTAAAATTAGAGTGAAATTTAAATTACTCTAGTAAATAAACGTGTGTACTGTTTTCTGTTTGCAAAAAACTCGGCGTTATACATAAGTAAATAATTTAGTTGAGAACACCGTGAGGTGTCTCTTATCGTTTGATACGGATAAAATTAACCTTGTTATCCATTTAAACGTTCGCGTGAAGATTTGCCGTTCCAACAAAACTATGTGCCTTAAGTAGTTTCGTCGGCACTTTTGTTCTGGAAAAATCCTTACTACGTAATCTAGCGCAATCGCCTGGCACATCTCACGTTTTTTGATTGTCACTTACGTCAGTCCAGTGCCGTCATCACAGCTATCTCTTTCGCTCGTTACTTCTCCTTGGAGGGCGTCGACCAAACGAACATCAACCTCTATGGCTTCCTCTACTCCGACGTCCAATTAAGGTATAAACTATCCATAATATCAAGTATTAGTGAAGCTTGTAAGCAATGATTATTTGGTTACAAAGTTTTTCGACTTGTGAGACGTAGAAGTAGCTGTATCTTCATTAAATAAGGTAACCTTCTGTAACAAATTGTTTAGTAGATTTAAGAAATAATTGTATTTCTGTTGTGAACTCAGTTGATACTGACTACTCAGTTCTTTTTTTTTGTGATGCAGTAAATGTCGTAGTCAGGGCCGGCAGCATGTTCTGACGTCTCGAAACCTTTTCTATACGTATGTAATTTATAGCAGGAAATATTCTGATCCTCGTTTGAAAGTTTTTGGGATGTAACTGTAGACCTGTTACTTAATATACTTATACATGTTGTTCAATAACCTAGGTCCTGTTGACTGTATATTTTTAATTTCGTATGTATTTTGGGAGAAATATTGAGGTAAGGAGGAAGTACAGCAAGGTAAGTTCGATATCTCATAAGCTGTCGGTCCTTGGCTTTTTCACGTAATTTCCGTTTAACTGTGAATTGAAAGGGTGGTGCTCACTTATCGTGGCTTACCCCATACATTGCATCAATAAAGACTTTCTTCCGGTAATCGTGAACCCTCCCTCTTCCCTGTGCTAGCTGTAGAGCCCGTTTCATTGGTTTGTTTGGTTGAACAAGGCACCTTCAAAGCTGTTTTAAGATACGAATCAGCTGTATATTTTTTAAATAAACTATTCATAAATGAATAGGCATATTGCAGTGCAAGACACTTGAAGGCAACACCAATTGCGTTTATAATAAAAAACTACCAAAACAACAAAATGTAACGTCTTTTCAGTAATGAACGTGAAAGTTACAACAAAGGTAGGTTTAAAGAAGAAATTTAACAATATTTTAATGAAAATAGTAATTGTTTCCTTTCACATAACTTAATTTTTTAAGTTCTAATACCGCGTGGCACCTCCTCTGGCAGTAATAACTGCTATGCACCTTGCTGGCTTGTTCTCAATGCAATTAGCAATATATTCTTGTGGAATTTGATGCCACAGTACTGGCAATACATCCCTCAGCTGTTGCACAGTAGTAGACTTTGGATTATGATGATTCAGCTGTCTCTGAGAAAGGTCTCATGCATGCTCGATGGGGTTGAGGTCTGGAGGAAGAGCAAGATGGATTATTTCTTCATTTAGAAGCATCTCTAAAACAGCCCGAGCACGATGCAGCCTTGCGTTGTCGTCAAGAAAAACAAAATATTGGCCCCCAACAGGGTTGCGATTGGTCAGAACGTGGTCCATAATAATATCTTGGGCATAACGTTGGCCCGTGAGGGTACCATTAAAGGTATTGAGATCAGTACGCCACCCTAAAGAGATTCCAACCCATACCATAAGACCACCACCACCAAAGGCAACGACTGATTGGGTATACTGAGGTAAGGTATAATATCCGGCACTACGATATATTCTTTGACGCCGGCTATCATTGCTGAGACAATATTTGGACTCGTGCGAAAACGGTATATCATCCCACGGTGTCGTTTCTTGAAGCATAAGTCTTGGCCATTCCACCCGGTGTCTTCGTTGAGCCACAGTTCTTGCAGGACATCTCAGGGGGCGGTATGAGGTAAGTCCTACCTCAAACAATCGATTTCTCACAGTTCGATAAAAACTCGATTTCCTGTGGCATTCTGGAGCACCTGCTGTAGATGTCGAGCAGTTGAAAAGTGGTGCATTCTTGCAATAATTACCAAAAGTTGATCCTCACGAGGTGTCGCGATGCGAAAAAATCCACTTTCGGGCCATCTTGCAGTTGTACCCGCGTCTCTAAGGCGCGAAAGGGCACGTGAAATTACGCTATGCGTGGTTCCTAACATATCAGCTATGTTGACCTAGCGATCTCCTCTTTGGTGCCCAGTAACGGCTAAATTTCGTTGTTCTGTTGTTAAATGGCGCCTCTGTTTTGTTGTTTATTATTAAGAACACAAATGCAACACACGAATAAAAAAATAATGAACACAAAAGACCTTAAGAAGACAGGAAAGATTATTCAATCAAACACACAAACTCGACTTGACAGTAATATGGATATAATTGCAACTGGATTCGATTATATTTGTTTTTTAACATCAGACATTGCCGGTTGCTGTAATTAATAGACAACCATTAGCCACAAATACAAACATATAAGCTTTATATTACAATATCCGTATTCATTTTTGAGTAGTTTATAACAGTCGTAGCTAACTTCGCTATCGCAAAACACATTTTTGATAAATAAAGTTTACATTCTTAAAACACATTATTAAGAAGTGGAAGAGGTTGATGTTTTTCTTATAATTGTCATTATATTGATAAAACTTTAAATAACTCAAAATAATAATTTGTAATTGTATGTAAACGAAATATTGGGTAAATTCCATTTATAATGAAACATTACAAACCTCCCTAAGTAAGTAAAATCCGACCTATATTAATGTACAGTAGACTGCAAATAGCGTTGCGGCTCAACTGCGCACAAGATAAACAAAGATGTTGAATGAATGACAGAGACGAA
The DNA here is from genome assembly GCA_014611495.1 of Limonius californicus. Classification (NCBI taxonomy): domain Eukaryota; kingdom Metazoa; phylum Arthropoda; class Insecta; order Coleoptera; family Elateridae; genus Limonius; species Limonius californicus. Next base: position 9,121 of record JABXWE010055072.1, read on the forward strand.
GTACACACGTCACACTGCCAGTACATTCAGCCGCAAAAGTTAACTTGCGTTTTTATGTAAAGTGTGAAAGATGTTTCTAGGCATTATTAAGATTACAAGTGCTAATGAGCCATTAAGTGCTCATAAAGTTATGTCTAATTTTAAAGGAACTTTAGTTTTACCTACATTTAAGACGTTTCTAAGAAATGTCCAATGACTTTCTAATTCCAAATCCGTTTACTATTATAATTTACAAGCTTTAAATAAATGTAAACAAAAGAAAAGGTGAAATGGGTTGAATTAATAAAAAATACACAAAAAATTGCAATAAAAGAACTTTCAAAATATTTTCGGAAGCCCTGTTCAAAATTAGAAGAATGCATTTTTAAAATAAATACCTTTAAATGTAGTTTCTAATAGGGACAGGTAGTTATTTACTTGTTGCCAACTACCTAATATTTCCGGATTATGCAGATGGAATGCAGTTCTGTTGTATGCTTCTTAAATTTGTGTTTCCGTTTACTCCGTATTCTCAGTAAAATTTGTAATCCTCAGCAGTTATATGAATATATAAGAATAAAAAAATATTAATTTAAATATTCCATGCCTGATAAACTTCCATCTGAACTATCACTTTCAAAATCAGTTTCCGTTTCGCTATCATCTTCACCTAAATTTATAATTAAATTGTCTACAATTAAATCTAAGGCGGGCTCTTGTGTCATGAAGCTTCACTCTCCTCCCTCATAAATTTTAAAACGGCACTTATGATTTCTCGGGATTGGGCGCTTAAAACTTTTCCTTTAACTTTAGTCTTGAAGACCATTTTTCTTCAGTAGATGCAACGACAGCAATAGTACGCACAAACAACAAATAACAAAAAACAGCAACAACACAAACAACAAAAACAGCAGTAGCACAAACAACAAATAACAAAGAAAACTACAATAATCAATTAAGAGCAAGCTTAACAAATAAGTTTTGGAAGCTGCTACTTTTTAAGGGAATGTACCTATGTTACTCGCTCGAGACTCAAGTAAAAAGTGAGCTCCGCTTCCCACTCCACTGTTTTGTCAACGCGCACCTCCGAGCCACCCGCAGCCCTATTTGCAGTCTACTGTAAGTCCATACTAATAGCCTCATTTACTAGGCATTCTGAACTACCCTGTATGATAACCAAAGTGTAAAATTGTATTTGTTAATGAAATAGAAATAGCCAAGGTGAGAATGGATCTACGATAAATCAATGTTTTATTTCACAATAACCTAAATTTAAAAAATATTGGAAAATATATTGAACAAAGCAGCTTAAAACTGAAATAAGAAACAAACTGTCAAAAGGAAACACTTTGGAATATTAAAATTCTACCTGTAAACGATTGTTTATGCAACTCTATTTACAGCATTGTGAATGAGTTGCTACTAACATTATTACAATTTTCAACTACATTTATTTTGTGTAAAAACCTTTAATTGTTGTACGATGTTTAGCAAGTCTTCAAGTAGAAATTGCTAGAAATAAATGCTTAAAAATTCTTAAAAACAAGATAATAAATTTTCACAGAAAAATCGATACAAGTAAATAAACCTATAAATACTTTCCATGGCAACATGCTAAGCAACCTACGAATAATAAACAACCTAGTTTACCATTATTGATTACACGTTTTGTTCTAGTTTAGTGTTTGAATTTGAGTTCATTTCAAAGCTGTTTCTTCTGATAACTAGTTCTAAATTTTTACGTAATGGATCGCGAAAAGAAACCCTTAACCGCACAGGAGAAAATTGAGATGGACCTGATGGCAGAAGCGGAATTAGCAAAGCTACAACGGCAGGTATTTTTGCTTCAAGTTGTAAATATTCTTTGATATTATTTTCACCCAAGACAACACAAGGGAGTTACTTAATTTTCTTTTGGTCCAGTTATGGATGTTATCAATTGATTTATATCATTATTTGGACTGCTTTTGATACAACGGTGTAACGTGACTGGATTCATACACGACTTTGCTCTTAGTAACATAGCAAACACATACATACATACAATAATTGTTTTTTGGATATTTTCCTTTCAGGTTTGAAACAGTCTTTTTGTCTTTATGATTCTGTAAATATATTATATGATTACAGCATATACTGTGGGAATATTCTGCTTAAAATTAAAAAACAGGTTTATATACATGTTCTAAATAATATTGTTTTGACAGTTTTGTGCATTGTAACGTGGAACGGCGTACAGTCATCAAATTTCTTTACGAATGAAGGCGTAAATTCGGCCGAAATTCTTACAATCTGCGAGCACAATATGGCGATTAATGTTTTTCTGAAAGTGGGGTGTTTTAGTGGTCGAAATCTTTTGGAAGAATTCGTGTAGAAAATGAGCCTCTGCTCTTATTTAGCAAGACACACGAGTAGCAGTTCGTCAATTGCCTAAAATTTATAAATTAACGTCGAAAGATATTGTAAAAAACAAACTAAAGTATCGTAAGTTGAGTGCCAGGTGAATTTCTTGCTGGTCGACCTAAGAACATAAGTGTAACCGTTTGTAAATCGCTTCTTCTTTACTGCGGCGATGAAAATGAGAATGGGATTATTTTTGGACAATTGTGACAACTAATGAAACCTAGGTACTATTGTTATCTGGGTTGAGTTCCAGACTCCAATACAAAGATAAAAACAAGGTTTAGGAGAACGTGTTGTTTATTTTAATGGAAAACTCATAACTACCCAAACAAGAACGAAAACATAACAACCCCAAGCGAGGCGACTACATCAAAAAAAAGAAAAAAAAAGCATGTTAAAGGGAAAACTTCCACAATGACGTGTTCGAAGCACAATTTTGACCCACATTACAGAGGCTTTCCCTGAATTCGACAGTGACATTCGTATGTATTTCACTATCCTTGATTGTTATTTTCGCTTACATAACATTAATAATCAAATAGAAAAATTCGATAAAATTATTACATACTTGCCGGTTGAGGTCAAAGCAAAGATACGTTCGTGTATTCTCGAGCCTCCACGAGCTAATCCCTTTGACACCTTAAAAGTGCAGTTAATCCAACATTTCGCGCAACCCTTGACGGTAAAAATTTCGATTTTACTTTATTCACTAAAGTTTAATAGCAACTGTCAAAATTTGCTTCAGGAGATATTTAAATTATCAGAGGATTTAAACATGCCAAAACCTTTTATTAGGGAATTATTCATATCTAAATTGCTATTAGATTTGAAGATTAAAGTATTGAATTCCGCCGTTTTACCATTGAGGAATGTGGCAAACCATCTCGATACGCTTTATACACTTTTAGATTTAAATACACTAAATCAGTATACATTACCTCAAGTTGACATTTGCGCTGACAGTACCGTTGACAGATCAGTTTCATCTATGAATTTTGGGAAAAATGAATAGAATAGAATAGAATAGAATATATTAATGTTTGTAAAAGTTTACACTTTTATACATTCGTCCATAATATACGTATACTCATAATATATATATAACAATAACAGCTACAAATACATACAGTTATACATTTAAAAATATATCATCGATAGTATAACAGACTCTGTCTACAAGCAGTGACTTCAATTTTGCCTTAAAAAGTTTTGGTCCTAGCACTTTTAAATCTTCTGGTAAACTGTTATATATTTTGACGCACTTATGATTAATACCTTGTTGCGTAATATTGACCCTATGAAAGGGTATAATTAAGTTGTCTTTATTGCGAGTATTGTAGTCATGAAAGTCGGAGTTGGTTTTAAATTCTGCCTGTTTCTCGTGGACGTATACAGCACAGGCAAGTATGTAGAGTGAAGGTAAGGTAAGTATCTTTAGCTTTTTAAAGAAGTTCCTGCAGCTTGTTGTACTACCGATTTTCGACAATATTCGAATGCAAGTTTTTTGTTGTAGAAATATAGTGCGAGCTTTGGAAGAGTTTCCCCATATAAGAATACCATAAGAAATCAGACTATGGAAACAAGCGTAGTGTGCTGATTTGGCTGCTTCAATAGTAGCTATGGACATCATTCTTCTTATGACAAAAATCGCACTACCAAGCTTTTTGTTCAGTTGGCTTATATGTGAATTAAAGTTCAGATGGCCGTCTAGGTATATGCCTAAAAATTTCATTGCTTCGTTTTGTCCTTTATTAGTTGTGAAAGTTATTATTTGTGTTTTGTCAGGATTAATTTTGAGTTTGTTTGATGTAAACCACCGTTCAGCTTGCATTAGGCTTTTGTTTGTTTTCTTTGT
>JABXWE010055074.1:0-12387 GCA_014611495.1 Limonius californicus
GTAAATGTCAAAAATATGTTTGAATATGTCCCCCCGTCTCCCTATTACTTCACCAAAATTTCACAAAAAAATTTTAAACCGTCTCGAGATATCCCCTTGTAACACTTTAAAAAACTCAACCTGTATAACATAGAATCTACAAACTATACTAGTTTTGTATTTATTTACATCGTCATAGCAACTAGTGAATGATATTTAGTGTAATCAATACCGTATTGTTCAGAACTGAGAAATATCTTATATTTTGGTCGTTAATATTATCTTTACAGAGTGAAATATTTATATATCTCCAAAAAGCGATTTATGTTTTTTATTAAAAACAGTGTGATATTATACATCAACATCTTTTAACTATTTCTTAATAATAATTCTTATATTATATATACTGTAACTCTAAATTATACCTGTATATACCTACCCCAATTGGTCAATATTGTATATATTTTAACACTTCGACACTGTCGATACTTTGTTTAACTCGATACTTTTAATACTTTAATATTTTCAATAACTTTATACTTGCTATACTTTTGATACCTTCATATTTTCGCTACTTTAAAACTTTAAACACTTTAATGCATGTGGTACGTTGACACTTTGGTACTTTCTATATATTCGCTACTGCATCACTTTCGATATGTGAAAATCTCTGATAGGTTTGATTGTTTAGTACATCGATCCCTTTATTACTTCCCTACTTTCTATACTTTAATATTTTCGATACGGAGATATTTGCAACACGTTTGATACTTTAATACTTTCGATATATTTGGCATTTTAATACTTTTTATATCTGGATACTCGCTGTATGTTTGATACTTTAGTACTTCGCTTCTATTATTTCTTGTTTACTTCCTACAGTAAAAATACTTTTGACGCTTTTGTTACATTGGCTACTTTAATACTTTCGATACCTGGCTTCTTACTACAGGTTTGATACTTTGATACCTCAATACTTTGGCGCTTTCGATATATTCACTGCTTTAATACTTGCGAGACGTTCAACACTTTAACATATCAATACCTTTATTTCTTCTATACATTTCATATTTGAATACTTTCGACATTTTGAGACTTTGTTGCGTTTGATGCTTCGATACATCATAATTTTGACGCTTTCGATATATTCACTAATTTAATACTTTCGATGTCTGCATACTTGCGACACGTGTGATACTTTGATATGTCATAATTTTGACCTTCTGGTTATATGCTCTACTTTAATACTTGCGACACGTTTGATACTTCGATACCTCATAATTTTGACGCTTTCGAATATATTCATTACTTTAATACTTTCGATATTTGAACACTTGCTACACATTTGATACTTTGATACCTCATAATTTTGACCTTCTCGTTGTATCTACTACTTTAATACTTTCGACATCGGAATACTTGCGACATGTTTAATACTTTGATACTTGATAATTTTTACCTTCCCGTTATATGCACCACTTTAATACTTTCGACATCGGAATACTTGCGACACGTTTGATACTTCGATACGTCATAATTTTGACCTTCTCGTTATATTCACTACTTTAATATTTTCGATATCTGAATACTTGCTACACGTTGGATACTTTGATACCTCATAATTTTGACCTTCTCGTTACATGCACTACTTTAATACTATCGACATCGGAATACTTGCGACACGTTTGATACTTCGATACGTCATAATTTTGACGCTTTCGATATATTCACTACTTTAATACCTTCGATATCCGAATACTTGCGATACGTTTCATACTTCGATACCTCCTAATTTTGACGCTTTCGATATAGTCACTAATTTAATACTTTCGATGTCTGAATACTCGCGACACATTTGATACTTCGATATATCATAATTTTGACTTTCTCGTTATATTCACTACTTTAGTACTTTCGATATCCGAATACTTGCGACACGTTTGATACTTCGATACCTCATAATTTTGACACTTTCGATATATTCACTAATTTAATATTTTTGATATCTGAATACTCGCGACACATTTGATACTTCGATACATCATAGTTTTGACTTTCTCGTTATATTCACTACTTTAGTACTTTCGATATCCGAATACTTGCGACACGTTTGATACTTCGGTACCTCATAATTTTGACACTTTCGTTATATTCAGTACTTTAATACTCTCGATATCTGAATACTTACGACACGTACAATACTCCAATACATTAATACCTTTATTTCTTCTATACATTTCATATTTCAATACTTTCGACATTTTGAGACTTTTGTTGCTATATTAGTACTTTCGATATCTGAATATTTACGACACGTTTGATGTTTCGGTACCTCATAATTTTGAGACTTTCGATATATTTACTACTTTAATACGTTCGATACTGAATACTTGCGACACGTTCAATACTTCGATACCTCATAATTTTGACACTTTCGATATATTCACTCCTTTAATACTCTCGATATCTGAATACTCGCGACACGTTTGGTACTTCGATACCTCATAATTATGAGCCATCCACATCAGGAAGCTCCAAGAGGGCGATGACTCCCGGCGAGACTCCCCCTGACTCCAGGCAACCGGAGAAAAAGCTGAAGGTTCCTCATTTGAAACCTTTCGATATATTCACTACTTTAGTACTTTCGATACTGAATACTTGCGACACGTTTAATACTTCAATACCTCATAATCTTGACACTTTCGATATATTTACTACTTTAATACTTTCGATATCTGAATACTTGCAATACGTTTGATACTTTGATACCTCATACCTTTCGATATATTCACTACTTTAATACACTCGATATATGAATACTTGCGCCACATTCAATACTTTAATACCTAAACACCTTTATTTCGTCTGTACATTCATATTTCAATACTTTCGACACTTTGAGACTTTTGTTGCTGTATTAATACTTTCAATACCTACATACTTGCGACACGTTTGATACAGTTAATAACTCAATACTTTCAATACCTTGATAATTTCGATGTTTGTATTTGCTACTTTACTATCTTCGATATCTGGATACTTGCGACACTTTTGCTATATAGATACATTTGATACCTCGTTGCTTGCGATACTTTCAAAATATTTTCTACTTTAATACTTTAGATACTTGGATTCTTGGGACGCTTTGATGCTTTCAAAATATTTTCCACTTTAATATTGCCGATATCTGAATTCTTGCGATACTTTTGATATTTGATATCTAGTTACTTTCGATACTTCCAATATATTTGTTGCTTTAACACTTTCGATACCAGCTGGATACGTGCGGTACATTCGATATTTTATATAAATATACATAATGTAGTTATTTATTCGATACTTGAATACTATCGATATCTAGATACATCCAACACTTCTTATGTATTGATACATTTGATACATCGCTATTTTCGATACTCTGCTAAATTCAATATTTTCGATCTCTGGGTTCTTGCCACACTTTTAATACTTAATACATATGTCGATACTTTGATGCTTTCAAATATACCTGTTACGTAAGTACTTTGAATATTTTGAGACTTAAGATACTTTTGATATTTTGAAACATTTGATACTTTCAATATATTTGCTACTACTTTCGATACTTTGATATTTTTGATCCAATTTTTATGCTACTTTAGTACTTTCAATACCTACCTGTACGTTTTTTGATACTACTGATTATATTTGAAACCTTGATAACTTCGATATCTCACATTTTCGATACGTTACGTCAATTTGGGAATAATATTAAATGCATACCATGTATTGTAGTATCGCTCAACCTGAGTCGAGAATAATTTCATGAATGACTTTTCTGCTTAAATTAGTGTTAGTCTATATATTAGTTTTCTGCCCTATATTTAGGAAATTTCTAAGGAACAATCAAAGTGCAAATATTTTTTTATTAATAATGGTCTGTTTGATTTTCTAAAAGAGGTTTTCTTTAATTTTTCAATAGTTATACGGTTACTGAATCGCTTGTACCTTTATTCGAATTTAAATTAGCTGAACTCCATGAATATCCCATAAATATCAACCAGAAACATGAAAAGCTTATTCAGTTACTACGATTATAAAATATTCTGTTTAGTAAAACGGTCAAGTTTTGAATACATAAGCAACTGAAAAATGATTGTTGGAAAAGACCCGGAAATCATAATTCGAAATCAAAAGTTCTTCAAAGACGAGTGATTCAAGAAAAAGCCCCGTTTCGTAACCCACCAGCATGCAGACCACGTCCATCATTTCAAATTTGTGTTTCTTCACGAACAATGGGCCAATCGACTTGCTCTTTCTTAATCAGAGTTTTCTCCCAGTGATTTGTATTCCTGAGCGTTTCCACCGCATTACGATTCAGCATTACTGCGCTCTTATAATTAGCAGTCCTTATTAGTACAAATTATGTAAATAAATTGCGCGACTACTTTACTATTCCAACTGTCAAGGTTGAAGGAGTTCACGCACGTACACGCATAACGCGGCCATCCACGTGCGGTCGCTGCAGCTCGTTAATGAAATTCCTGCTCTAGGTGTCCATGGTTTTCCATATCGCCGCGACAGTGCGATTTGACGAAAAACTTAAACTAGCCATGGCCATCAACGTGAAGGGTCCAAAGGAGATTTTGATGCTGTGCAAGGAAATGCCCAATTTGAAGGTAGCCATGCACGTATCAACCGCGTATTCGAATTGCAACCTGAATGTGATCGAAGAAAAGTTCTATCCACCCCCAATGGACAGCAACAAGCTCATTGTGATTACGGAAGCCATTAGCGACAGGATTCTAGAAAAACTTACACCAATGTAAGTATTTCCAATGGTTTATGATATCATTAAGAGGTTTTGCTTTATGGCGATTAAATGTGGAGGCATTGGTCTTGATTTAAAAAATAGATACCTGATTATTTTTATCTTAATCAATTATTGGATTTCATAGAATTTTAAATGTAAATATAAATTAATGAAACAAACCTAGTACCAGTACAGGAGGGATTGCTATTGATGCTGGTGTTTCATATGAAACTGTTTGGAAACTCTTTTAGGACGATTATAGTATTTGTTTCATATAGAGCGACTACAAGCTCTGTTGGAGGCTGATTTTCTAAAATGAATACAATTTTATCGGCGGTGGTTAGAATTTTCCTTCTTACAGACGAGGCGAATGCAGTGGTGATTACTCACAATAATCATCAATGGGTTGATACGGTAACACTTTCCAGTCATAATCAAACATTTTCTTGTAATGTTTGGGTTGGCATTGTTGATAAATACTTAATTGGATCAATGTTTTTGCCGTCTACACCTAATGGTCAAAATTATTGATTTTTACAAGAAGAGCTAGTAATATTAGTGGAGAAAATCTCATTGCAATAGTTTATGGTTCATGCAGGATGGGGCTACTGCACATTTCAGGCTTCTGCAAAAGGATTTTTGAATACCAATTATCTCAATCACCGGATTGGTAGAGCAGAGCCGATTGCATGACCGCCACGCTCCCCCTAAAGCAATCCATGTGACTATTTCTTACACTTGAAAAATATTGTTTACCAAACTCCAATTGAAAATGTTTTTCAAGATCGCATCGTGCATTGTTTTGAGTTAATTAATAATACTCCTGGTATTTTTCAACGTGTTTGGTAATCAATGATAAGACGCATGTATTTTTGCCAAGGTCGTCAGTTCTAGCACTTGATATGAATAACACATTCTAATTTGTATTGATTAATATTAATAAATAATTTTGGTATGCTTGATTAGTTGAATTTCAAGTGACCATAGCTATTCACATTAATTTAAATAGTATAAGTCATTCAGTTACACCCTGTATAGAAGCATTCAATGTATAAATATAAAGGGCAACACACAAATTTATTAAAGAACTTCCCCAAAATTAAAATGTTTAAAATATCGATCTTCAAATTTTTCAAATAAAAACCGTCGATTTTAGGGAATTTTTCCGGCTATAAAAATTACTTCGCAGTATAAAACAACAGCTAGTGAAATTTTTTTTTATTTCCATATTTGACAAGTATGGAATTTTGAGTGTGTGGCGGTAGCTCAGTTGGTAGAGCGCTCGCTTTCTGAGTAAAACGTCTATTCTGGCTTGGGTTCGAAACCCAAGCGTTACTATGGAGATTTACAAAAATGCTGTCTGCAACCCACCACACACAATTTTCCAATCCAACTTGCAATCATGGTATCTAAATGCTAAAAACCTTCTCTGTAATTTCTGTAGCTCGGATTCGACGTTAAACTGTAGGTCCCCCTTGTTTCTACCTTATCTAAGGAGAAATACGTGGCAGAGAAAAGGCCGATGCCCAGCAGTGAGATGAAAAGGCAGTCAATGATGGAATTTTGGGGGTTATAAAATTATTTATACATTTTCATACATTTTCAAGGGATATTCACAAACGACATCACACATATATCAAACAACCTTCATAAAATTAAAAGAAACACTAACCGTATACGAAAATTTCTAAAATTTTCGACTTTAATTTAGATTTTTGGACATTTTCAAAATCCAAAAATGGGAAAAACGGCTAATGCTAAGGAAATGAGACTTTAAATCTCTTTGCATTCTCTGGAATTTAATGTAGTATGCAATTTTTTATTACCATTCATCAGTACTAAACATTATTTTCAAATAATCTAATTAAAATTACAAACTGAAAGTTAAAAAACTTTTCTCAAATTTGTAGATTGTTAGACCAGTGGCCTAACACATATGCCTTCACCAAAGCTGTTGCTGAAGATGTAGTTCGTCAAAATGGAGAAGGATTGCCAGTTGGTGTTTTTAGACCAGCAGTTGGTAAGTTCCATCAACAATTTCATTAGGCTTTTCAGATACTAAACTTGAAAATCAGGAGGAAATATGTTAATACGTTAATATAGGTACCTTAAAATTGATTCTTTGTTTACCACATCCTTACCCACTTTCTTCGTTCATCTTCGTTTTCTTCATCTTTGATACTAAGGCAAGAATCTATTGTTCATCAACTCAAATTATTGTTCTAATACTTACTGCTGTTGTAGTAACATTTAGTGCTAATATTCTTCTAATACTCCATCTTCTCCTTTGCGTTTTCTTATTTTTGTAATGGCAATTGTCTTCTTCTTCTTCTTCTTCTTCTTCTTCTTATTATTCTTCCTTTTCTACTTCTACGAGAAACGTATAGCTTGCTTTCCTTCCCCCTTCCCTATGGCGTTTCTACTGATGTCAGCTGCCAGCTTTCGATCCAGCTTTATCGGGTCGTCCTGGGTTTCTTGATTCTTCTTATTAATTTTATTATTTTTACTGATCTTAATATTTGCTACCAAATAGATTGTAGTACTTCTTGCTTGTCATCTTCTTCTTTTGTTGTTGGCCATCTTGCTTTGTTCATCTTCTTATTCTGTTCTTATTCGCTCTTATAGTTAGATTCTCTTAGCTTTTTTGTTCTTATTCTTTTAAACATTAATAAGAAACGATTGAGGCGGCCGTGGGCTAGAAGTTAGCGCGTTAGACTTCCACGCTGAAGGGTCTGGATTCAATTCCCAGTACCGTAACATCGAATTTTAACGGCCGTTCTCCTTCGCAAGGCAATGGCAAACCAGCGAGGTATTCTGCCGAGTAAATCTTCTCTGGAGTAGAAGTGTTTACATTTCTCGTGGTTCGGAGCCCACGTTAAGATGTAGGTCCTCTATGTCTGTGGCACTTTAAACACACAACACAGGCATAGGAGAGAAGATAGCTACGTCTTGTAAGAGATAAAGCACTCTAAGAACAAGAAGTAACCATTCATCTTTCACCCCCTTACATTGTTTTGACATTTTGTAGTTTGATCGTCTTCTTTATAGTTTTTTATTGTTTCTTCTCATTGTTATTCCATTTAATATTCCTGCATCTGTCACTACTTCACATTGTTCCCATATCTTCTACTATTATTTTACCTAATTATTTTTTCTTTGCGTTTTTCTATGTATTTATTTTTAAATTAGTAATTAATGTGTCTACTAATTTTTGCTTTCCTAGTTGTCTTCCTGTTGTTGTTCTTCTTCTTTCATTGTCTGATTGTTATTCCATTTAATAACGCTTCATCGTTTACTACCTCTCTTCCTATTTTTTTCTTCTTCATCTTCTTGTAGCTTTCATGTCTGTTAATAATTGATCCCAGGCTGTCTTTAATCTTTTTGCGTTTTGGTAATTGTTCTTTGGTTTTAGTCTTTATGTTGCTATCCTATTCATAGGTATCGAAGCATTCGTCTTTTCGATCATTTGACATTGTTGTTTCGCATCTTGTCTTTCATTTATTTAGTTATCTTATGATTATTTCTGCATTGGTAAAAGTTCACTTCCTCTTCTCTCATTATTTTCATTCTTCTACATTGTCTTCTTCTGAATAGTCTTATTATCATTTTTTAATAATTTTTAATTAATAATAATAATAATTGTTTTATCATTTTTCATTATTCTTTTTCATTTATTTTAGTCGTTTTATTTTTTTATTTCCACTTTTTTACCGCATCCCGTTATTCTTCTTAATCTTCATTTGTTATGTAGATATTCTAGGTCTTTTTCACATTTTTCTTAAAAATCAACAAAATATGCTTTTTCTTTCAGTATTTTACATCGATTATCTTATTCTGCGTGTTGATTCATCGTCTTGATCTTCTCATTCTTCCTTGTTCGTTATCATATTCTTCTCTTTGTTTTTTAGCTCATTACTACTTTAGTGATAAATAAAAAGATACGCATCTATTATATATTACTATTATACATCGTCCTTCTTCTTTGCCCCTTCCATTTTTCATATATATATATATATATATATATATATATGTGTTGGTTTTAGAACTTCTGTAGACATTGTCCGATGTCTAGTTTCCATCTTTTCTTGTCTTCCCATTGTCCATCGTGCAAATTTCGTTCGCTCATCGCCTTTCTTATGCCCTCATTCCAGCGTCTTTTTGGTCTTCCCCTTTTTCGTCCTTGCTGAGGTATCCATTTTATAACTTGTTTATATAGCCTTTCTTCCTCATCCGTTGAACGTGACCATACCATACAAGTTGCAGCCTTTCAGTATCTTTCATAATTGTATCTTGTACCCCCATTTGATGTCTCACCACTTCATTTCTCACTCTATCTCTGCGCGAAATTCCTGCAGATCGTCTCAATGCATCCATCTCTGCTACTTCTATTTTTTCTTATTCTTTTCTGCATTTCTCCATGTTTCGACCCTATATAACGGACTACTTTTTATCATTGTGTTGTAGTAGATATTATATTTTCTGTGTTTTACTATGTTATTATTCCATAAAATTCCATTCAGACATGCTATGGCTTTCCTTGCTTGTACTATTCTCGATTTAATTTCTTTGTCATCTGTCCCACTTTCGTAAAATACCATTGCTATATACTTGTATTCGCTACAGCATTACTGCTGACCCTTCAAGCATTAGATGTCTAGACACACATAAATATTTTGTCTTTTTTTAGTATATGTCGAGGCCCCACTCCTTATATGTTTCGTTTAACTTTCTGGCCATATACTCCAGGACTTCTTTATCTCCAGCAATAACCGTCTAGTCGTCGTCGTTTCCTTCATCTTTGCTATTTGTGTTATTATTCTTTTTTTCCTCTTGGTTTATAAATTTGTTGTTTTATTTTTCTCTCCGTTATTATTTCTATTTCAACTTCAATTTTAATTTTCCTAATTTTGCAGTTGTATCAACATACAAAGAACCAATAAAAGGTTGGATAAACAACATGTACGGACCAACAGGAGTCTGTGCGGGAGCAGCAACCGGAGTTTTGCGCACCCTACACTGTAACTCCTCCGTTAACGCCAATATAATCCCTGTAGACATGTGCGTTAATTCGTTAATCGCAGCCGCTTGGGAGGTAGGGGAAAACTACGAAACATGCAAAAAGGAACAGAAGTCATTCGATATTCCCGTATACCATTTTGAATCAAGCAACGACCAACCAATCTGCTGGGGGACGTTCATGAACTGGTGCGCTATGTACGGAATGGATGTGCCCACGGTTAAAGCCATCTGGTACTATTGTCTCACCCTTCAGTCCACCGTTATCGGTTACAACTTGACGTTGTTCTTCTTACATTTTTTACCAGCAGCTACTTGTGATCTTGCTCTGTTTTGCGTTGGAAAATCGCCACGGTGAGTTTAAAATTAATGTAGAGATAAAAACAACCAATTAAGACAGATGGTATGCATAACGCAACGGATGTCTTAGCGCTGTTCGATCAAAATTCCAAGCTGACACTGAAGTAAGGTTAGATTTTCATATAAACGTGAAAACACAGAATTACAGAATTGAGAACTATTATTTATGTTAGCTTTTTTGTATTTGCTGTAAGGGCAAATCAGTTAGTTATCTGCCTTAAATACCAAAATAATATTAATAATAATAATGCCTATTTATGTTGAAAATGAAAATGGTGGGATCCCATTTGTTATCCTTTTGCCAGAAGTTGTGCAAATGTCGAACACTATTATTGGAACAAAGCTAAGACATACGTTCTCGCATTCATAGCCCACTCTGACTTATTTAACGTATACAAATATTTCATAAAATTCCGTTGCAGATTGTTAAAAATATACAAAAAGATACATCGCTTCACGGCGGTTATTTCATATTTTTGCACAAGAAATTGGGTCTTCAAATCGGAAAGAGTCAGGAATTTGTGTAATAAAATGTCAACAGAAGACCAATCGATTTTCTTTTGTGATCTCAAAGAGCTAGACTGGCCAGAATATTTCTCAGAATACATAAAGGGCATCAGAATATATCTTATTGGTGATCCTGCGTCTACCATGGAGGAAGCAAGAATCAAGTGGAGCAGGTAAAAAAATAAAAAAAAACTTTGTTTAATTTAGTTCTAACAAAGACTGTAAAGGTTTAGAAAAGCTACACACAAAAAAGCAACTATAACTTAAAAGTAGAAATTTCAAGGTTAAAGTCGACATTTTGAAATAATAAATCAATTTCGTAATCAAAGTCGATAATAGCATATTAAAACTGAATTTCTGTTATAAACCAAGTCAAAATTTCGAATATATTGCAGTTTCAATTACACAGGAGATGATTATTAAAAAAAGAAGAAATGATATTATTTTTCAATATGATCTTGGTATAAATCACCAAGAAAAATAGAGGTAGCAAAATATAAGAAAAGAAATTTACAAGATGGCTTTAAAAAATAATTAGGGAAAGGTGAATAACTTCTATGTCAGGAGGTCACAGATATTTAAACACGTTTAATTGTGAAAGCAGGATCAGATGAGAACACAGACAGATATTCATCATAAATCACACCTGAATTGAAACTACCGAGTAGACAATAGATAAAAAACGACAGGAATATATGCATTCATCATAAATTAGTAATTATACATTTATTATCGGTTATTCAAAGTGTTCGATAAGTAAATAATGATCGACATACTCTTAGAAAACAATTGGATGTAAGTTGATTTAATGTTTATTATTTTTATGATACTTATTTTAAACAGATCGCCATAATCTCAAAAGCCGTTCTCTTAAGTAAGTCTATTTAATATCGATTTTAAAAGGCAATTAAATAATCGACAATATCTCAAAAACAGTTGACCGGAAGTCATTTTAAACCTATCATTTAAAGTGTTACAAAAGTGAGTAAAAGATAACCATAATCTCAATAACAATGTATCGTAAGTCAAAAAATTTAACAAAATAAATAAATAATAATAATAATAATAAATTAAGAAAAAATAAATAAATAATCCAAATAATCTCAACCATAAGTGGATTTGATATATTTTTTTTAAATTGTTAATAAAAGATTGCCATAATTTCACAAACAATTCAAAGTTTTGATGATCGATATAATCTTAGAAATATTTTACTATAAGTGGATTATATATTTATTATTCAAAGTTTTGCAAAAATAAAAAAATGGCCACAATAATTTCTCAAATCGTGCACCGCCAGTCGATTTAAAAACTATTATTCAAGGTTGTAAATAAGTAAATAAATAATCCACGTAGTCTCAAAAACATTTCATCATATGTAGATTCAATATTTCTTATTCAAAGCTTTACGAAAGTAAATAAATGACCAACATAATCTCCATAACCGTCCGCCATAAGTCGACTTAAATCTAATCAAAGTGTTACAGAAGTATATGGAAGATCGCCATAATCTCAAAAACAGTTCAAAGTTTTGCAACAGTAAATAAATGATTTATATAATCTCAAAAACAGTTGACCGTAATTCGAGTTAATATCTACTTCTCAAATTTTTTTAAAACGAATAAATAATCGACATTATCTCTAAAACCGTTAATCCTAAGTCTGTTTTATATTCGATATAAAAATCTTAACGAGGCAAATAAATAATCTTCATAATCACAAAAAGATTTTAC